>CM038625.1:9842030-10079530 GCA_021554675.1 Leuciscus idus | reverse complement strand
ATTTATAACATTTGAAAGAGGTGATATCTTGTTTTTGGATCAAATTCATTTACACAAACCATTTAAATTAAAATATTTATTATAATACAGTTTGTACCCCAAAATATAATATATTTATGTAATTTAATTGATATATTAAATGTATTGACATTGAAGGAGGTGACAACTTGTTTTTGGATCAAACTCATTTACATCAACCATTTAAATTAAAATATGTATTATAATACAGTTTGTACCCTAAAATATGTATTTATACATTTTACAATTTGAAGGTGACATCTTGTTTTTGGACCAATTTGTTCACATGAACTTGAGTCAGTTCACTAAGGGAAACCCCAATGCCACGAGCAAGTTATCTTGTTACTCAGAAAGATATTTTACAATATTTTGGAAACATCGGAGCTTGAAAAATGTTGCTCAGTTTGTAGCGTCACTATTTTTAGCCCTAAGAGTGCAGGGTCTGTTTTTCAAGTTCTGCAACCTGATTATCTTTGACAACATCCACAGCGATCTGATAATAATGCGGTTAGCGCTGTAGAAATGAGTGTATGAGCGATGGGTCCACAGATACACAGACTCATCTGTGGGAACCATCTGTCTCGAACCAAGCCTGGTTTTATGTCGTTAACTCGAAACGTCTTGAAAGCTTTTACCTCTCGTTCTTCTCTCTGGAGACCAAGCGGGATTTCTCCAGCAGATATTTTTCAACCACAGCCCTGAAAGACAACGAGAAACATTGCAAACGTCAGATGCCAGCGGCTCTTTGTCATAAATCTGGGCTTCAAAAGCGCACAGATGTCAATCAAAGCAGCAGATGGCCTAAAGAAAACTCTCAATGGAGTGCAACAGTGAACACCCACTTTATCCCATTCATTTTCCTCAAAAAGATATTCGATAAAACGTTCAAAGACTTGAACAAAACCAACCAGATCTGGGATGAATCCCAATACTACAAACTTTGATTTGAAACAAAAGACTGTGTACTAGTGTGTAGTGTCCACTTAATGAGCGTCATCTGATGAAGTAGTCCACAGTGCACTGGGCCAGAGAACAATAGGGCCACTGAAAGCATCCGTACGGCTTTATTGACGTCTCTCAGCCTTTCTTTAGAGGAGCACAAGATAGTTTCGCACTGGATAGTTATAGGAACTAGTCAGCAGGGGTGCGTAACTCGCTGCTTTACCACCATAGTACGATGCATCTTTCATTGTAGAAATCAACTAGCAACTAATCAACTTTCCCGAAACCATATGTGACCCTGGACCACAAAATCAGTCACAAAGGTACATTTTCTGAAATTGAGATTTATACATCATATGAAAGCTGAATAAATAAGCTTTCCATTGACATATGGTTTGTTATGATAGGACAATATTTGTCCGAGATACAACTATTTGAAAAACTGGAATCTGAGGGTGCAAGAAAATCGAAACATTGAGAAAATGGCCTTTTAAAGTTGTGCATTAATGTTCACGATTGTGCTGCATTCACTCACAAAAATACATTTTTTAATATATTTATGGTAGCAAATTTACAAAATATCTTCATGAAACATGATCTTTACTTAATATCCTAATAATTTTTGGCATAAAAGAAAAATCTATACCGTAATTTTGACCCATACAATGTATAGTTGGCTATTGCCACAGATATACCCGTGCGACTTATGACTGGTTTTGTGATCAAGGGTCACATGTTGTCGTAAATTGGTCGTTCACCCATGTTGGTTAATGATGTCATGATGTATGAACCCGTTTGAGATTGAATTAATGCTAGATGTGTTGCTATCGGACATGCATCTGAGGACTATTTTAAATTTTTCTCAGTTATTTTGGTCTATTTCCAGATTCAATCATAGGCTCGTTCTTACATAGTAGAGCACGTTCACACATGCGCACTCTTCAGAAACAGTGCTGTAAATCTCTTGACAAACTAAAAGACAAACGACATTTGTATGCGTTATGAATAAAAGATATAGATTGCACTGAATGTCAGCTTGCTTATTTTACTCAAGATCAGGATTTATTAAGTCCACATGTTATAAAAACAAGAAACTTTGCTTCTACAAACACACAACTCTGCGATGCTGTTTGCGAATGTTCGTTGGGAACGATGGTTTCGGGAAACACCGACTCGTTGAACTGCTCATAACGACAGAACTTGTGACCATATTTGGCCAATGATGCTTTCGGGAAACAGACTCTGCCGGAGTCTCGCATACTTTAGGCCAATCACTTACACACTTACATCTCTGTTAACACATAATGTAAACAGTTGAGAAATAAAACATGTGTAACAATATATAGGATCCGTGCATACGCTCTTAAAGTGACAGCAGCCTAATATTCCTGCAGATGCCTATGTTTTTATTACAATTATTTTGTATTTATTTATTATTTATATAAAACATTTATTCTTATTTATACAGTATATTTTATTAATATTAATTAATTGATTCATTTAATTATTTATTTATTACCTGGACATGTTTTCATGAACCTCACCAACTTTTTTTATTGTGCTATTTTTATTTTATTTCATTTACACTGTAATAGGTAAATATTAAACTGATCATGTGAATGGTATTTTTTTTATTATTAAATGTTTGTATTTATTATTACATTTAGTTGTTTTTATTGCATTTATTATTCATTTTTATATATTATGATCATTTATTATTTATATGCAACATTTATTAATGCATTTAATATTCATTTCATGAATTCGTCTGCAAATCGGTTCAATATAAAACCGGTTATGAAACGTATAAAAAGAAAACTAGTTCTTGGAATTGGAGTGAGTTGCCCAGAATGAACAGTCGAGCACAACATCTCGGCCGAGGAGGAACCATGTCAGTTCCTTAATTGTGTTTATACAGCGTCTGCCACAGTGAAGGAGGAAGTGATGCGTGTGACCAGAGTGTGACGTCAGGGGCAGATGGCAGGGTGTGTGAGAGTGAACAGCAGCTGATAAGAGCTTCAAAGCCAAGGGTCACTTTCTGAAGGCCACAGGCGCGACACACATCAAATGAAATGAAATGAAGGCTTGCTCACCCGCGCACCACTCCGCTCTCCAGGTAATTGACCTGGATGAACTTTCCGAATCGGCTGGAGTTGTTGTTGTGGGCGGTCTTTGCGTTTCCAAATGCCTGTTGAGAGAAAAAAATAAAATAAAAATTTGATTTTGTAAAATGATAAGTTTTTGTTTCGCTTATTTTTACTGGAAGATATGCGTGAATGGCACCCCTGGTAAATATGATTAAAATGGCTGTAAAAAATACATCCCCATCTTTTATCCTTTTGATCTTTCATTCAAAAATGTGCAAAAATCTAACCTTTGAAGTAAAAGAACTGAAAGTGAGGGGGAAATCACATTATGAAATAAATGTTTTAATAATAAATAAAATAATAAATGATCATATTTACCAGGGGTGCCAATCATTTTGAGCACAACTGTACATGCATTATTTTTCAAATGCAAAAACAACATTATATTTTGCAGTTAAATGTATAATCTTTAAATAAACCAAACATTTTGTTAAAGACAAATCATAAAAATCATCTTAATTAAAAAAAAAAAATTATATTAATAATAAACACATTATTATAATTATTAAAAATTTGTATAATAATAGAATGTATTATTATTATGATCATTAACAATAATAAATAGCTAAACAACAATAAACGGTTTACTTTAAAACTTATATTATTGAAACACTTATTAATTATGATCATTATCACTATTATTCTGTAAACAATACTTATTTTTACTATTAAAAAAAGAAATAGAAATTATAACAATAGATACAAAAACTATTTCATTAAAAAAAATGAGAAAATATTATTAGTTCAAACATAATTACCTCTATTTGTATTATTATCATTAAATTACTTTTAATAAGAAAAAAAGTGTTATTATTTCTATACAAAATCTTAATTATTCTTAAATTATTATGAATAAAAATAAAAATCAATATTAAGAGAAACAGACTATTTCAACACCAATACAAATGTATTATTAATAAAAACAATGAATTATGACTATCATTATTTGAATAACAACAATAATTCTTAATGCAATTACCAATTATTAATAATATTGTCTATATTAGTCTATACTATACTACTGTCTATACTATATACTGTATAGTCTAATATTAATAATAAGACTTAAAATTACAATATTATTATAAAATTTGAATATATGTCATAATATTGTTTACATTTTTTTAAACAAAATACAAAACCACATGTAAAAATACATATTTAAACAGTCGATAAAGACAAGAGGAACATGGTTTAATCATAAATAAGATTAAATCATGTTTCAGATGCAAATACCTCCAGTCCGAGTGACTAAAACAAACAAATATTCTTTATTTGCGTGAAGCGGCTGATTATGTGCTGTGACTCTTGATGTTATCATGGCCTGTAAAGTCACATGACCTGGTTCACAGTCACACCTCGCCTGTGTGAAACGCTGTGATTAATGTGTCTCTGGCGAGGAAGAGCCGCGGGGCGATGCCAATCCCTGCCCGAGGAACAGTGTTCGCCCACATCGCCCAACAAAAGCCCTGTCCCGGGGCGAGAGAGGCTCTGTGCATGTTAAAGAGAGAGGCTTTGTGCCAGACACCAGTGGAAAACACACGGGGGAGGGGAAGGGCTCGAACCTAATTAAGATTCCCTGCAGTCGACCTGTGACCCCTTTCACCAAACACACCACTCCATGTAGGGAAAGCTCAATGTATAGTGTGGCCAATCAGGACGGCTGAACTGCCCAAAAATTAGCATTCTGTCTCTCGTGTGGAAGACAAAACAAGAAACTTCATGCAAATCTTTCCTAACAACAGCTTAAAGCAAGTCAAGCTCCAGAAAGCACGATAAAAGCAGCACAACAGTTGTCCATGAGCAGTAGCTTTCCAATAAAGCCATTTCCAGAGGTTTCACTCCAGCAAACACACGCTGATGTAAAATTTGTGATGGAGCCTAAATTTGTGTTTATGTCATATATAGTGTGCATCATCTCATATGGACTAGTTTTATGATGCTTCAACAGTGTTTGGTTTTTTATTATAATTTTTTTTTTGGGGGGGGGGGGGGGATTGATAGACGTGGTTAATATAAAAAAATGGAAAAGAACGACATAAAGATTTCTCAAACGAATAAAAATAAAAACATTTAATAGAGTAAATAAATAATGAATAAATAGCTAAATAAATAAAATGACTGAGTATAAAACAAATGCATAAGTAAATAAATATAAATAAAGACTAAGCAAATAAAAATAAACATGTAAATGTAAATAAATCAGTAAATAACCGAGTAAATAAAAATAAATAAATAAATATAAATAAACCAATAATTAATTAAATTTAAATGAGTAAATAAATACCTAAATAAATCAAATAAATAAGCAAATAAATGACCAAGTAAATGCATAAAAAGGTTTTTACAAAAAAGACTAAATAAAAATGCACAAGTAAACAAATATAAATAAAGACTAAGCAATAAAACTAAATAACTATATGAATAAAATAAGCAAATTAATAAATAAACAAACAAGTAAATTAAAATAAATGAACAAACAATGACTAAGTAAATGTATAAAGAATCCATATAAAATAACTATGTAAATAAAAAAGTAAATAAATCAGTTAACAAATAAACAAAGCAATAAATAAAGAATCAGACTAAGCAAATAAAAAATAAAAACTTTCTAAGTAATTAAAAATAAATTATCTAAAGCTATATCTAATTATCTATATATCTTTAAGGTTCGACAAACATTTTATGGGACATGTTCATGAAGTAAGTTCATGAGAAGAAAAAATTAATAAATCACAAGAATCATTGAAAAAACACAGAAGTGAAAGAATTTCCCGCAGTCAGTTGACAGTGGATCTGACAGTCGCTAGATAAACAATGCAACACATTTCACTCATGCAGTTCAGATTGAAACATGTCTCCACACATGCTCTGTGATTGGCTGAGGGACTCCAGGGTATGAGGAAATTCAACAAGCCAAGAAGAGCATTTCTCTGAGTGTCGCAACAGCAAACATGCAAAGTCCTTTTTTCTGCCTGACATGGGAAAGGAAATAAAAAGGGGTAGGGGAGAAGACAGAAACCTGCCGACCTGTCGGGACTAGTTCTTATTCCTGCTGTTATTTGGGAGTCAGCAGCCTCTCGTTCCGTACAGAAACTACAACTTCAACAACATTAAATACTATTTAGCTTAACTGAGATTAGAGCAGAAGCAGGGCCCGAAAACTTCACTGAAATAACAACAACAGCTTCAGCATGTGAAACTCCCTCACCTGCTACTGTACATGAGCTCTGAGAACCCGGAAATAGAGCACGGGTGTGTGTGTGTGTGTGTGTGTGTGTGTGTGTGTGTGTGTGTGTGTGGGAGTATTAAATATTTAAAACAATATAAATAAAAATAAAAATATAATTAATATAACTTATTATTTACATTGGATATATACACATACAAATTATGTTTGTTTGCATATAATAAATAATTAAATAATAATTATTATATAATAATTGAATTTAACTTAATACATATGAATTATTTATACTATACATGTAAGTATAATATGTATTACAAATTATTTATATTAAATATATACAAATTATAAAATGTATATTAATGTATAATACAATAATTTATATTTAAGTAAATAAAAAATAAAAATATATATAAAATAAAAAATAGATATAAATATAAAATAATATACATTATATAGTATAATATAATGTATTAAATTATACAAATAACTAATTAAATATCTAAAATAAATATATTAATATACTAATTATAATATTAATTTATACTTATAATAATAATAATAATAATAATAAATATATAAATAAATGTAATTTAGATTTTTATATATTTATTATTATTTTCACCAACAAACATATGTACATATAAATATCTATTTGTCGGATGCTGCCAGACCTGCTCGTTCACCCATCTGGTCTGACGGCCACTGAAATCCAAGTCATCAATACAATGCATCATGAATCAACAAAGGCCCTATTCTTAAAGAGATTATCATAAAAAGGCCAGCAGAATCCTATTACTCACACATAACACTATGGGACACTCACATGACTGTTAAATATAGCAGCTTCTCCTTTTATTCCCGGAGCAATGAAATCGTCCAAATATCAGGCCAAGACAATCTCGCCATCTCAAGTGAACTGTATGACTTCATTCTTGTTTCTGCCTCTTCAGCATTAGCACAAAAAGACGACTCCGGATGGTTTTGTTCAGTGTTATTATGATATCGTGTTAGCTGGTGACAGCGTGTACGAGCGCTAACTGAGATCACGGACACAACGGCATATAAACAAACGTCCTTCAAGCAGAACGAGGCATCAATTCATTAGCTCACAATAACAAACAATCTACATCTGTACATTTTCTAACTCCACGTACTAGGAAAAGAAAGCGTGATGCTTGTCCTAGCATTAGCACCAATTACAATAGCTATACCTTTAATGAATGAAAAATGGAGTGCTCTCAAGAAAAGTAGTCTTAAAAATGGTGTGCAGATGGGGCAAATCACACAAACAAGACCTGAATCCAGACTTTTGGTGTTTGAGTATACAGTATTAAGCCATTTAGATCTTTAAATTAGCAGACGCTTATTTGCAGCAACCTGGAAATTGTAGACAACTGAGATCGCAGGCCTCCAATTAGCCTTTAATGACAGAATGGACTCTTGGGCTATTTCATTTTACAAACTTTTCCACATGTCGACATCCCACGTGTCTTGTTACAGTTGTACCACCAAAAATAGCTCAGACCATCTCACGAGCCAAAGTCCACACAGGACTAACACAAAGCCGAGAGATAAACAATGGCCACAAAATAGCCATTACAGCTTCCTGAGGAACAATATGCTGACTCTAAACACCCAGAGCTCAGATCGGCCAATGAGGGAGTGAAGTCTCTACAGCTACCACTTCCTGTTGCAAAAAAAACAACAAAAAAAACTGCTTCCTGTTGAAGTGATCAGCCAAAGGGAACTTCCTGTCTGTGGGCCGCAGAAGCATTACTTCAGAGAGGACTCATATTAGCATTACCTGTGAACGAAACCCTCACCGTGCTCGGCAATGCCTGAAAAACAGAAAGCAGGGGTGTTTGCAGAGACGTCCTGTTCAACAGCAAAAAAAAAGAAAAAAAAAACCCCTTTGCAGGGTATGTGGCAAAAAAAACCCTCTCCTGTTATCTGATACCCATTGACGTAATGCACTAAAAGCCACTTGGATCTGGAAGAAAACCACATTTTTGGCTTGATGGATTCCACACGGTTCTCCTGCAGGGCATTTGAAGAAGAATGTACCACATAAATAGGTCACTTACCGTAGATACTTTTTTCTAGTATTTAGTATGCATGCAATGATGCGAAGGTCAAATATGCAGCAAAGGCAATACGGTTGTAGGAGGGGATTACTGAAAGAGTGCAGCTCCGGTGAAAAGGCGAGCAAAACCGGTCGGACGTGCTGGTCAACGACAATTGATGCCAAAGATCTCTGTTTACATCATAAAAATATGCTTGTAGAAGCGGAGACAATAATGTGCAGCTTTAAAAAGAAAGGACTGCAAAATTACAGTTTATGTTGAGTCACAGTCCATGAATTTGCTTGTAATACAGTTTAAAGACAAATCTATTTGCTACTAGGGTGAGGCTTTTCAGTAGGTAACAATAACTGTTTCCATCCACCTATTTTTATGTGCATTTTGGAATATCGCATGAAAAAAACGCTGGATGGAAACGCCGACATAAGCTTTATTTCTAAAAATCCACAAAAAAAAAAAAAAGTATGCAAAAATGTTATCCGATAAGGAAACAAGCGCATAAACTACAATCGAAACACAATTAGTGACTAAACTCCTCAATGCACATTAAAAAAAGTCATGTGACGACGTAACGGCATAACTGGACTAACCAGCAGACTGATCTCATTGCACAGCATCTGAAATGCCTAAGCAAAGTCTGTCAAAGTGGTTTAGTATAATCACCTTCCAGAACTGTCTTACACGACTGCATTCCCAAACATAAGGCATCCACCTCCGAAAGCAAGATCACTTTAAGGCGCAGGAAATTATAAACAAAATGATATATAGTGGCTTCTCCTACTGCAGCAAGTCTATTTACCGCCGGTTTATCAGGAAGTGACGATTTTGTTCTCTTCGGCTCACTGGATGGAAACGGTGCTTTATTCGCAAATGTTTTATGGGATATTCCAATATTGCGCATTTGTTAAATTCGCAGCTTTGAATGGAATACATAGCTAATTAGAATTTTACTAACTGAGACTAACATGCTGACGGTGGTACCTTGTTGTCTAAAGGGTTAGAAATGGGAGTGCAACCAAGCTCAGTGGATTTATCCGTCCAAGTGACACGTGGAAGGCTGGACTAGAAGAAGGAACTTTGCATTGACCCACATATGGTAACATTTCTCTCCAATACAACGGAAAGAATAATAAGTGGAATATTGTGTTCTTTTTAAACAAATCAGCACCAATTGATCAGCTTGGAAGATGGATGAGACAAACGAACTTCATAAGACCATAAAAGGCAGAGAAACCTCAAGGAGATCTGATTGTGATCATTGAAAACGTCTGGATGGAGCTTTGTTATGGTCTCAATGTTCAATTGACCAGTTTTCACAGGCTGCTTCTAACCATAAGCGAAGACACAGGAATATTTGGTTATGAAGCCTCAAGACATGTCTGCCAAGGGACAATGACTATGCTGACTGCGGGGAAATGACTTCTGGTTTTCAAAAACCACAAAGACTGAGGCAAGCGTCAACAAAAAAACCTGCCCCCTTTTATCTCTTCCAGGACTTGCTACGCGAGTGAACTTTGTTCTGATATAAGGGGGCTGAGATAAGAAACACCACCAAATGGTTTCTCATGATATCATGTTTACAGAAAACTTTCTGAAGTACAAAGAAGAGATGTGAATCTCGGAAGCCACGTGGGTTGGTTTTGTACCTAATAAATTGCCTGACAGATAACTTCACATGCAAGTGTGAAATCTGGATAGGGCTGCACAATATAATCGAAATATTGCAAATGTACATATCGCGATATGCATATCGCAATGGCTTACAATAACTGCATGATTTTAATACCTCAAAAAATTATGAAAAGTATAAGTTTTAGGTCGACGCAGAAAGCAGAGAATAGACTGGATGCATGACTGTTACATATGCGTGACATGCTTGATGTTATAAAAAATATAACATTTTAACATATTAGGCGCAATAAGCAAAGTACTTGCGCGCACAGAAAGCCGCCTCTCGGACGGCGCGTAATCCGTATTTCAGTTCTCTTCCACAGCTTATACAAAATACACACAAAATTATGTCAAAATGCCCATCTTGGTGAGTATGTAAACATAGTTGTCTCAAAGTAAACAGTTGAGAAAGAAAGTGTGCATGTAACAATATCCATGCAACTCTTAAAGTAACAGCAGCCTAATAAACCTGCTTCCATCTGTGTGCTTAACATTAATCAAACAACAAAAGACAAAGAGAAAATCACTCACTGCTCTTGACTGAATAACTTTTGTATCTTTAATAAGAATCAGTGTATATTAAAAGACTAAGCAGTTTTTTGTGTGTTTTTTTTTACATTTGATATTCAATTTCTGTTGATAAGTTAACCTAATGTAGGCCTAGCTGAAACCCTCAACCCGCTGGCTTACATTTTACATTAAAATTACACTTTTTATGTAGCTAATGCTACAATAAAACACTGGTGTTCAATTTCAGAAATTGCAGGGATCCTTCTCACAAAAAGAATGTGAAACATGTATGTTGGTTATATCATTTTTAAAATATATTTAAGTATAATTAATTTATTCATTAAATAATTAAAATAATAATACAAATGTATCATTTAAGCATTTTTCAATATCATGCAGACCTAAATCTGGAGATTACAACTTTCCAATAATCTGAATAAAGCTTCTAGGTGATAACCCTTGTGCTTTGAAAATTTCATGACATCACTCTAATCTTTCTCCAAATGCACTCTTGCGAGCGTTTCCACAACGCAAGGGTTACCATTACCATAAACCGCCATGAGATCATGGATGGGGAAGGGGTTCTGCTGAAATTTTGCTAAATAACAGAATGTGTTTGAACAGGTTTATGGGACGAAGCAATAATTTTACAGCAAGAGACATAAAACAAGAACTGCATGAAACACGGCCCCCTGAGGAAAGCCTCCAGATGTAGGTTTGCCTGTACTGCAACATGAGATATGAAACAAGTACAGCAAGTTGCGACCCCACGTTTCAAGCACAGGCTTGTAGGAAAGCACACTGTAAATAACTGATCTAAAGAGCTACAGTTTACAGTGAAGACTGAGAGACCTCTGGGTAAGCTGTCATTATGGCTGTTACAAATCATTGTTCAAAGTAGAGTGCTTTTCCAGAGCCAATAGTTCCAACCAAAAAGCCAAGGATTCAAAATCATGCACAAAATGAATACAAATCGTACACAAACACCCAACTTTGGCAATCAAATTTAGAGTCCTCACATGTCACTACCATTTTTAGGGGTTGACAAGTTCTAGGGTTGACAACTACAAACCGCAAACCTATCAACTGACTTCCTTATCTTCACCCTTTTACTTACAACAAAACATGTGAAAGTTTTTTTTTAAACTCAAGAGGCTTGAGCTTAGAGTCTGCACAGTGTGAAATGTAAGAAGACCTTTAGAAACAGTTAACCATCCTTCATCCCCAAGTCCTCAAACAAATCTTCTGATCCTCAATTTGATTATTGTAGGCCTGCCTTGCGAATGTTCAACATACCGTGCATTTCCACACCCTACAATTTCAACCAAAGATATATTTTGTTGAAGTGAGTCTCCAAGAGTTTGAAGTCATGCATAAATCTAATGCATAATGCTTAAATAAAGATAAAATACTACATGCTATTATTATTTTTGGGGGTTGACAAGGTTGATAAACTCACAAATTGACTTATTTTACCCTTCCAATACACTAGAACATAACATCTGATAGGTTTCAAAACTCTTGAGACTAAAGCTCAGAATCTGTCCAAGAGGAAGTTGGTACTATCCCATTTCCCAGTAAGTCCTTAAACGAATCTACGGATCCAGAATTCCCTTACGAATGTTGTGAAAAATACAACCAAACCCCGTTCGTATCAAGGTGTTGATAATCTTACCTCAAGCACAGGTCCTGCACCCAAGATGGTTCGCTCCACGCCACTTGCGTAACCCTTCTGACTGAGGGCCGTCAAGCAGTGAATGAGGAAGTTAGTGCTTTGCGTTTTGCCCGATCCACTCTCTCCTGAGATAACGATACACTGGTTGATGTGCTTGCGCAACATGGCATAGTAGGCCACATCGGCAATGGCGAAAATATGGGGTTCCAGCTTGCCCAACTGGTGGTTCTCGTACATTTTGACGTATTTGGGGTTGTAAATGGGCAAGAACTTAAAGGGGTTGATGGCAACGAGAATGCTGCCAGCGTATGTGTAGATCTTCTTCTTTTGAAAGCGATTGCGAAGGTTATCCAAGATGCTGTCCTCACTGAGGACCGGAAGGTTGCAGAGGTCCTCGAAATCCTCCTGCTTTGGTGGGAGAAAACCCCGAGCAACCAGTCGCTTGGCCTCCTGCTCATTTGCCACGGCGGGCAGGTGCACATAGCGGATGGAGCCATCATGGTTTCGCTCCTGCAGGAGAAAGTAAAACCCCTCGTTCCGAGAATGTTGTTCCTGGGCTTTCCTCGGCCAGAGAAGGACCCTGTGCACTGGAAGATCGGTCGATTCCAGCACCCACTCCTCCCCGCCACACTCCTTCACCTCCGCCAAGACATATCGCTTGCTGGCGTCCAGTTCGAGGACCGCTGCCACATCTTGGATGACGGTAGCTGCGGTGGCCTCCTTGGTGACTCTGACTGTACAGCACGATGCCGTCTCTCGAGCCAGTCGAGGGTATATCTGAAGTTTGTAGGCCTTTCCATCTTGGCTAGTCGTCCCATCGCCATCTTTGACACTCATTCTGACTCAGGATGAGCCCCGTCAGCATTACGTACTGCCTTCGCAACCACCATCTAGCACCTGGAAAAGAGGATGCAAGGAATTAGGCCTGCGATTAATCAATTATTTCTTCGATTAAGCATTCTGCAAAATAATCACTTTACTTTGAGTACACAAAACATACAAATATGATTACAGTAAAATAAGCAACAGACTGGCATTAAAATACCTCTCAATTATGTTGAATCATTGCAGAACACCCTGTGGCCATTTTTCAAATCTATATTTTTTAGTGCTGTCAAATCGATTAATCGCGATTATTCGCATCTAACATAAAAGTTTGTAAATATATAATATGTGTCTATAAACACACATTTACTAACTTTTATGTTATTTGTGATTAAATGGCAATTAACTGATTTAACAGCACTTTGTTCCTTGAAATTTACAGATGTTCACTACAGAAAAGCAACATTCATTGATGAAGGTTGTCCTTGACAGCACACAGAGCCAACCAACCAACAATGTCATTTGTCATCAACCATTTTAAGTGATTTTATTGATTAGTAATTGCAGCCCTACATGCACTATGTACTGGCCTACTTTGTTTCTTTCCATTAACCTTCCACCTTCTGCTTTGAAACAAGCTCCAGCAAGTCTCATTCATCTCGATTAGATCAATCATTTGTAAACAAGAGCTTCTGGATTTAATTAAACGGAGATAAGGTGCCATTACCATTATTTAGATGAACCTATCGCCCCATCCCTTATTTGTCAGGCCTGCAGCTCTTCATCTGACCTGATTATTCATGGCGTCAGGCTCAGACTAAACAGCTCCTTTATTTAATCTCCCTAAAGCGTGTCCCTGCAATAAACTCTGATCACGAGTGGAAATTGTATCTGTGTAGCAAAGAGTCTCACAGGAAACTGTGGTCACGGTTATAGTCTGTGTGTTGCCGTGAATCTGCCCCCTCATCCTAGCTAGCAATACACAGCACATCTCTATAAATATACAGTACAAAGCCACAGCTGCTACATCATAGGTGTCAATATCGCCATAGCAAATGCATCCCTGCATAGCAACATAAAGGGGTATCTATGTCAAATAAGACTATGTGAAATCAAAATGGACACCATTTACTTTCTTATTACACACAATGCGATACATTTTCATAATTTCATATGGAAATGAGATCTCCATGGAAATCAAGTCCTGTTCGGCATTCACTCAGAAATAAGTCACATTACAGAAGAACAATGCTTTGCGAATGCTTTACAAGGAGCCCTAACAGGCCACATGCTCCTAAAGGCTTCTTGAAGGACCAAAATCTGACCTACCAATCTAAGCTTATCCAACACCATTTATTTAATTTTCAGATTACTGAATTTTGGCTTGGCAGAGTTATTTCTATGCGGTGGAACAAACGATGCAGAACACTGTACGCTTGTTCTAACTGTAAATTTACGGATACAAGTTATTTCCTGGAAAAACCAGAGCCAAGTGTCTTAAACAGCTGTCACCTTGTATTGAGCAAAATTAAGTTACTCTGGAAAATCCTTGCGAATGAATGGATGTATTTTCTGATGACTTGTCATAGTGGTGCATCCACTGAGACTAACATTTTTTATCTAAGATCAAATCAAACCATGAGGGGGTCAATAAACTAGCCCAAAGTGTACTTTTTTATTCGTTATATTTTCGAAGTTTGGTAAAGTAAATGAAAAAATACTAGCTGCATTTGCTGGTAAACAATGGCGAAATGTAAACCTAAATGTCTGTAAAATAAACAGTGGAACTGCCTAAACGTTTCCAGCCTGGTTTCTCAGATGGGTGAAAGTAGGCCATCCTCCTAACTTGGCTGTTGACCATAACCAGAATCAATAAAACCCCAAGGCATGCATAAAGGCTGCGACCACAAAAACAGCATCATCATTACAGCTCATTTTGAGCTGGTCTGAAATAGAAAAGCCAAGCCAGGTTAACTCTTCTCAAAGCAGAAATTGAGACCAGAGGAAAAAAAAAAAAAAAAAAAAAAAAAACTTCCATCAAGGGAAAGAGTAGAGTTAATATATCTCTGTCATGTTTCAGAGAAAGTCGATAACTTAACTTAAAAGACAGCCTTACTGTGAGCTACGATGTTGTTAATTGACAGTATTTGCTTTTGTTGAAGCCTTCAACCTGCATTATTTCATCTTAGTTTTAAAATAATCTTTGTTTAACAGTGGATTTCGTGTTGAAAAACTGCACTACCCATGATGCTGTACAGAAAATTCCACCAATCAGAGAGTTGAAACAAGCAAAAACATGCCAAAAGATCTGGTTAGCTCCAATGAAGCTTGTAGTTCTTTCCCTCACTAAAGCCATTAAGTTTTGTCTCTTCATGTTTTTGTCCGATTTTCAAATAATGTTTTTGCTTCAAATCAAAGTTTTTTAGTGTTATGATTCACCTCATAGCTGATTGGCTTGGTTCATGGCTTATAGCTTTCAAAACTAAAAAAAAAAAAAAAAAAAACCTTCCTATGGCACTTAACATGCATCTAAAAATTAATGCACAATGCAAAAAAAACCTAGTGACCTAGTCTACGACCTACAAAGGGAACATTCTAACGTAAGCATAACGTATTTTGGACATTCTAAATAGATCACATGTGACACACAACACAAACTGATTCCAACAGTCTGATGTTAGCATGTTGCTAAGCTAATGGCACAACACTCTTAAAAAAACCAAATGTATACATCACACCTAAATATAAGGCAATAGTACTTTCTAATAATTCTGGACATTTTTAAAAGATATTTAAAATGAAAAACTCATTTAGTTTCTTCCTAGTTGCTTTTAGTATCATCAAATTGGCTTTATAAGTAATTTCAACTTAAATTACATTAAAATGACTTAAAACTTCAAGTTGAATCTCGTATAAGATGAAAAAGTTGAAATTGCTTAAATTATGAGTTAAAGTAATGTAAAAACATGTTGACTTCTTGATCAGATATTTACAGTGCAACCACTATTTCCATTTTCCGCCATATAGCTTGCAAAAAAGTATTTTTGTCTTGATTTTCAGTTAAAATATCTAAAGAGTCCTTAAAACAACAGAAAATGTACTTTAGAAGCAAGTATTATGACTAGTTTTCATAGATTGTCTCTTTTATACGAGTGCATTTTGGAAGAATTTTTCACTTCTTTTAAATATAAACAGGCTAAAAACAACTTATGTTGTCGAAAACAACTTATTTTCATAATTTAAACTATGAAAGGCAAGTCTTAATATCTTATGCACTGTTGCTTCTCAAGTAAATATATCTTATCTTAAAGATTTTTAGATATTTGAAGAACAAGTCAAAAAAGATAAATCAAAAACTTAAGTCAAGAGCTTGTAGCAAAGCCAAATGACTGGAAATCATTGACATGGTTGAGAACAAGCAAAAAAAACTGCAAGACAAAGACACAAGCGAACAGTAAAAATCATCACCAAAGCGTTACTTCTTTTCAAAAGATCACCAGGATCATCCCTCGAACGGTTTTCTCAGAGGAAGCTCAACTGACTGGCACGAAAACAAAAGTTTTGGCCTCTTTTCAGGAGGGCAACGGGAGAGATTTGTGATTCGCCAGAAGGGTCGATTCTTCAGCTCCTCACGTTTCAGCCTCCTTCAACACTTCCTACGGATAGAGATACATGCAATTTGGCCGAGCTCCCGGGAGAGGGAAAAGAGAGAAAAACCCATGAGGTAAATCAGTCACAGGTTCTTTATGGAGCACAGATGCAGCTGGAGACGTTCTGAATGAAAAGGCCCGTTGAAGTGGAATGTGCGGCTGAAACAGAAACAGGGCTTTTGTTTTAATATTACCTCCATTTAGGAAGCAAGTCTTTTAGCAGACGCGTGGGCAGGGGAAAGACACAGGCTTCCCTACGGACGACGGTCTCGTCTGGCGGACGTCTCCTTCTGGTTCAGGCCTACGCTGAGTGATTTTCAATCAGACAGACGGAAATGCAAAAATTCAAGAATCCACCCACAGTTCTCTAGATATGACTCAAATCGCTTCTTCAGTGCAAGTCTGGGATTTTTTTGTTTGTTTTGGTGCTAAAACTTAAGTAACACTGACTCTGAAAAATGTAATTTTTTTGCGGAGTGACTTACAGTAAGGTGCAACTTATTTTCCAGAAAATGCGATGCAGATTTTAAGCAGTTCTGGAAATCAAATCAATGATCTTCTTGGCGTTGCAAGTTCTTGTGTACAAGTTTTTAATCTCTAATATGAAAGTAATAGTAGTAACAATAGTGATAGTGACACAACAAAAGGGCCAAACGTGCACTATTTGTTTGGGGTTTTTTGCAGTTAAAAAACTACTTTCAGGATTTACTAAAGACACGCAGTGAAAAATTTGTGCTGAAGAGACATGGAAAGGGTTATGGCTTATGCATTTGTAGGAGTTTTCCTTTCAGATGCAACATTTATGGGAGGAGAGTATTTAAATGAATCATGCTAGGTGATTTACTAAGGTTTGCGCCAGTCAATTTACTGGTAATTGCACCATTATTTAATGCCCAAAAAAAGCATGTTTTAAACCAGACGCTAATTTGCGCTGCTCTTGGTGGATTGTGTTGATCATTATGGAAATTATCCGGCTGCGTCTGCGTTCTTTAATTTCCGCGTCTTTAGTAGATCAAACGCAGAATTTCCCAATCCCATCAGCTTTTCTGGGAATGCACTCTCATATTAATTTGCCCTGTTTGGTAAAACTGGGCCTAAAATCAAATGAAGAAATAAAAATCTAAAAGCCCATTTTAGCCCAGCTAATGCTTCAGTTTCATTAAAGCAAGGTCATGTAATGTAAAGAGGCAGCAGTGGGTCAAGAAACGCCTCCAACTCCTGAGAGAAATCAACTCCAGTCTGAGTGGAGCTCAATAAAACATCGGCAGTAGTTTCCACAGCGGGACACAATCTCAACGGCCTGGACCTCCTGCAGACTCACATGTGCTCCAGCTTTAGTTTCACCATCCTATCCCACCACAGGAACAAGCACTTACTGGAGACAAAGAAACCCTACTATCTCGAAAAGCACCAGATATCCAGAAAGTGGCTCCAGTGATACAAATCACTCTTTAATAAAACTTTAAACTACAGTTTTATTGACTCTTATGTAACTTGAGCTAGAGTTATACATGATTGCACATCCAATGACGAATGCTTGGATACTTTGTCACCATGAAATAAAATGTGACAATTCTTGTTTTTTTGTGTGTTTTTTTTTTAAAGTAATATTGCAGTATTTATTATACATGATTTATCCGTTCACATTCATTACTGTTTTAAATTCATGTGCCTCGTAAACTTGAATCAGAATAACTTCCCTTCCCTCTTGCAGGATCTCTTCTCTTCTCTGATGATGAGGGCGGGGCAACCTGTCAATCACATGAGATCCACCAATAGCAAACCACAACCATTCAATCTATTCCCCACAGACTAAATCAAGCCCCGCCCACCTTTGTTCTTGTTCCAGATGCTGTTTCACTTGAATATACGTCACAATAGAGAAGAAAAGAATTGCAACTTCTGTTTCATGCCGACTTTATTAAAAGGTCATTTTTGTGCATTTTTACCAATTAAAATTGCATTTTCAAATTTCATGTCCTCCATATACTTCAACTGTTTGCCAATGGTCAGTCAAACAAACTAGTGCAATATGAGAACATATTTAAACCTCAAACCGGAACTTGAAACTAGTGGTTCTGTTAAGGGGCGGGACATTTCCCAAACACACTCTAAGCGCTTGACCAATCACAACACACTGCTCCAGCCGACTGCTCCATAGAGATAGGAACTAAACAGAGCGTTACTGACAGACTGGGAAGAGACGAGCTGCAACAATGGAGAATATGGGGGAAAATAATGAACATTCAAGTATGTTAACCTGATCTAGTAGAAAGTGTCATAAAAAAGAAAGAAATCTCACACTTCATCTTTCTTTTGAGATGTAAATGACTCAAAATGACTCTTTGCGCAGAGTATTGCTCAGATATAATGACTGTTTTGAATGTTATCAAATCATGTCGTATCCGATCGACACGCGAGCTCTGTGCCATTTGCATGCAAACGGTCTCCTGGACGTGCCTGAGAAAACACGGGCCTCCTAAGCGCTCCAGGGCAAAAACACTGCATACAATACTGACACAAAAAAAAGGGCAGTAGTTAATGAGGAGCAGCCAGATATACAGACTCCATATGAACCGGCATGACGTCAAACCGAGATAAGCTTACATTTTTGATCCTAAAGGTCACCTCTGTCCAAGGGGAATTGCTGATTATGATCCAAAGAAAGCAGAACGTGGATCTCATGTGAAAAACCATGGAAGAGGTGGAAAGAAAGTCAAGATATAAACGCGTTGAACATGAGCCTGTTTGTTCCATCTTTAAGATGCATTTAAATAACTGATGTTGTTTCTAGGCTCTACTAGAATAGGTTTTCATATTTGAATGTTGATTGTTTCCCCATATTCTCCATTGTTGCAGCTCGTCTCTTCCCAGGCTGTCAGCAACGCTGTTTAGTTCCTGTCTCTATGAAGCCCCTCCTTCTGAAAAGCACACTGTGCTCTGATTGGTCGGCTGGACCAGTGTTGTGATTGGTCGAGCGCTCTGAGTGTGTTTGGGAAATGCCCCGCCCCTTACCATAACCGCAAGTTTCAACACACTCTACTAACTAACTCAACCAGGTCCCGCCCCTTTATTCTGCGTATAAATTATTTAAATGAGGAATATTGTGACATATTCGTTTCCGGAAGAAACTCGAGACTACAATGGAGGCGTTTCAGGAGTTCAGAAACAGTGACACTGATATGATATAGAGATTAACACCCTTTGGAATGGCTTTTTCATGCTCAAACAGTAACATTACACACTAAAGAAAGTTGAACATGGAAAAAAGCAGAATAGGTCTTCTTTAATAATTGCTTGAATGTGCTTGAATTTTAAAGTCTTAAATCTACAGAAAACACAAGTATGCATGCATTTTGCAGCTAAACACTCAACCTAAAGTACAGGTCAATGCTGTTTTCGACAAGAACACCAATTAGTCTTTAAAAAGTGGTCAAACAGAAGCCAAAGCTGCATCATGTCATGTGCTTCGCTCTGAAAACATCTTGAAAACATTAACTGCTCCTCCTAAATCTCCTGATATTACGGCCCAAGACTCCGTTTGGCTCTTTAAGTGCTTTCCAATCACTGAATGTTTCTGTTGGTCGGGCGCTCGCAGTCATTACACGAGCTCTGGGATTAGCTGGCATATCCAGAAGGAATGTCACGTCACCGGCAGCCTCGCCTCGATGACTTACTTTTGCCTGTGTGGCGTTCAGCATGAGAACCCGACTACAGAAGACCCAAAAACTCTCTTATTTTCACTGAGGTGAGGTTGAGGGTTGATGTTTTTTCCTCGGCTGCACAAACATCAAGAAACTATTAAACATAAAACAATTTACTTATATTATCGGGGTCGGTAAGATTTTTTTTATGCTTTTTACACATTTTTAAAGAGATCTGTTATGCTCAGCTAGTCAAAAATACTGTTAAAACAGTAATATTGTAAAATATTATTACAATGTAAAAACTGTTTTCTATTGTAATATATTGTAAAACGTAATTTATTCCTGTGACGCAAAGCTGAATTTTCAGTATCATTACTCCAGTGTCACATGATCCTTCAGAAATCATTCTAATATGCTGATTTGCTGCTCAAAAAAAAAAACAAAAAAAAAAAACTTTCTAAAATCATCAATGTTGAAAACTGTTGTGCAGCTTCATATTTTTGTGGAAACCGAGAATTTTTTTCTTTCGATTTTTTAAAATGTATTAATAGAAAGTTCAAAAGCACTTATTTAAAATAGAAATCTTATTATAAATGTCTCTACTGTCACTTTTGATTGATTTAATGCATCCATGCTGAATAAAAGTACTAATTTCTAATAAAAATAAACTGATGACGCCAAACTTTAGGGGTCTTATTTCTTCAAAAAAATTAAAAAGCCTATAGCCTATAATATATATATTAGATAAAATAGTATTTTAACCTGGCTACAATAATATATCATACATTATAAACGTTTGATTTTGGGGGAAATGTGCATAACTGACATGAATATAATGTCACAATGGGGAGGGAAAAAATTAATTTTCTGTCTTCAACACAACATATTTTCGTTTGATTTATTTAATGACCGTTCACACGTGATGTCATCGTGTTAATCGATGGCCCATTTCGCGGGCTTAAACCTCCTGCGGCGTGTTTACATCAAATGAAGAGGAGAATGGCGCAATGTCTGCCCGTTTACTAAACAAACTGCGTCGATAATCAAGCAAAAGTCAACAGAAATCTCACAGCTGTGTGTCGACGCTAACAGCCACGGTTAATGAGCTCTCTTCGACTGGCGACTGAGGGGGTGTTTTATGAAGTCTCTGGCTCTCCAAACTCTCCGGCCACTTTCCACTCAGACACACGCTTCCTGCATGAGATCAATACACAGCCCAACATCAAAACCACACCATGGCATGGTCAACCCGCTGACACCAGCGCAAATGGAGGCTCCCATTCATCTCCGGGACAGTATGAGCACGCACATTGTCTCTCTGACTAAAGGTTAGACAATAAACGCTCGTTATTCAGCTGACCTAAACAGTCAGAAATGTCAGGCTAACGCAGTGTTTTAGAAGGGGTTAATGCAAAATAGAGACCGAATGTGTGTCGGCTAGACTCATTTCTTCGTGTGCTCTATAATTAGGGTTATTTATAAACTTGGATTGGACGAGGAGAAACTGCTAGCAAGACCGTCCAAGCTTAGCTTTAACAATTTCCGTCCGCTTCTACCACGTGTGCGTCATCTCGTGTGCGCACCGCAAAGTTTGCTTGATGCTCGAAAGCTTTTATCTCTCCTCCTCAACCCCCCTCCAAAAACCGACACACCCATAATGCATTGCTGTCAGGCCACTTTGGGGCAACTTCTAGATTAAAAGCCTGTCTTTACCACAGTGAAACAGATGAGTGACCGGACCACGATGGATGTTTCACTAAATTAGGGAAGCATTCCACTGCCATCTGCAAATCTGGCAGATTTTCGAGAGGAAGGCGGCTTCTTTGTGAACCTCATGGAGAAAATGGATCTAATTCTTGCCATCTGCTCGTCAATACACATTACTGGTCTGTTATGATGGATGGATATGAAGCCACTGGTTTATATATCACCAATGGCTTCATTTGCACGCATTACAGAAAAATAAAATAAATGAATAATAATAATATAAGGTAGGGGTGGGTGATATTGAATTGAAGTTCACATAGTTTCCATGCAAGTAAAGATATATAAAACGATCATTAATATTGAAATAATTTAATTTTCCAAATATGCAGCCACATTTTTCAATCCTTCCTTATCTCACAACTACAGAGAATAATAAGAAAGTAGTAAATAAACTTTAGTAGCTGAACTACTATGTTAGATTAATTTTGATTCTCAGAAGTGAATCGATTCAAAACTCCAATGCAGCAAATATTTAGCAGAAATTGTACGAAATCTCAACTTAGAATTTTTCATAAAGGTTTTAGTAAAAATAGAAGCATTCTAGAAAATATACTGTGGTTCGTTTATATGCAAAAAATGCATATAAATGAAATGGTTAAATATTCTTAAAAAAAAAAAAGAAAAAAAATACTGAGACTGTTTGTACTTTGAAATGATGATGAGTTGAAGACAAAAATATATATTTAAGCCACAATTTTATTTTTTTCAAAGATTTGACGGCTGAAATCTTGCTTTTTTAGGCTACATCGTAAAAGTTTTAGTAAAAACAAGTTTTTGAAACAACTGTGTTTAAAGAGGATGATTCCTTTGGTTGGTGAAAAAACCCCTATATATTTAAGCCATTTTAGAGCAAACTACAACTACTGAGTTATATATGAAATATTTAAGGCTGAAAAGTATTGTGATATGTGAACAGATATACTGCCCAGCCCTACTTCCAGGTCTCTCATTCAGTGGTTCCCTTTCAATACGTCAGTGCACATATGGTGCAACAAAAAAAGCTTTGTAGGCCGCCCTCTCAACTTCACAATAACCCTTTAAAATACAGACTGAAAAAAAAGAAAGAGTGAGAAAGAGTAAATAGGGCAGGGACACCCAGCCGTCTAACACTCCTGGCAACCTGAATTTCCTATGACTACGTCTACATTCATCAGCAAGAATCAACTTCCTGTTCACGTCTCCTAGTCACTGAAGAGTTTCTCAATATGAACCCACCCCCTCTATTATGCTGTTCACTGTCAGGTTACATAAAAGTACAAATCATTAAAGTCAACACAAAACAAAGGTGCGGTTATTGGCTAATGTAGATCCTCTCAAAATGGTCAAATATTAGCCAGTATTTTGGGATTAATATAAAGACAAACAGTGACATGCATATATTAGTGTTGTCAAAAGTACTGACTTCGGTACCAAGTCAGTTCTGAAATTTAAAAATATGATCCCAGCATTTCCCTGATTGGCCATTGGGTTCAGGCACGCAACATATGTCTGTGATTGGCTACAATTATCAACGCTTCAAAAATGTGTTACCGAGAGCTAACACAGATACACACAGGAGCGTTTGAAAGCAGGCGTCATTGAAGCATTGATCATTGTACCCAATCACAGACATATATGCTGAGCGTGTGAACGCAATGGCCAATCACAGACCTATTTGTTGAGTGCGTGAACGCAATGGCCAATCAGAGACATATGTTGAGCGCATGAACGCAATGGCCAATCAGAGACATATATGTTGAGCGCGTGAACGCAATGGCCAATCAGAGACATATATGTTGAGCGTGTGAACGCAATGGCCAATCAGAGACATATGTTGAGCGTGTGAACGCAATGGCCAATCAGAGACATATATGTTGAGCGTGTGAACAATGGCCAATCAGAGACATATATGTTGAGCGTGTGAACGCAATGGCCAATCAGAGACATATATGTTGAGCGTGTGAACGCAATGGCCAATCAGAGACATATGTTGAGCGTGTGAACGCAATGGCCAATCAGAGACATATATGTTGAGCATGTGAACACAATGGCCAATCAGAGACATATATACGTTGAGCGTCTTAACGCAATGGCCAAATAGAGACATATATATATGTCGAGCGTGTTAACACAATTGCCAACCAGAGGTCTTTAAGAATACATTCAACGGCGCTAAAAATGCTAGAGGGAAATGCTGGCATCGTCACATTTTTTAAATTTCAGTACCGACTTGGTACCGAAGTCGGTACTTTTGACAACACCAGCACAATATGAATTGTTCACAATAAGACCAGGAACGTGGATTGAAAAAGTACATTCTGATTTCAAGATGTCTTTAAAGGTTATTCAATTCTAAGACTCATGCATTGAACATCTACAGATCTTCGTTTGCTTTGAGGCAAGAGGTGTTTTCTCATGCTATATTCACAAACAAAAATAACACTAACACATGACACGCAGAAATTTCTCTCGCTTCCTGTCAAGTTTCTGTTCTTGGTGATGATGGGTTATTTCCATGACTGTTCAACACAGACAGTAGGAGGATAGAAGTCAGTCATAGTTGAAAAAAAGGCCAATCCTAAAGTCCAGACAGGGATGACCACCATCCCATTGGTTTTTCCAAAGACAATAATGATTTACAGGACTGTTCATTGTATTATTACTTTATGATGCAAACACTTGAAGCTTTGTTACTGTAAACTTAAATGTGACCATAAATAGTATTAGCAACAAAACCCATATGAAAAACACAATGAAGCACAATGCAACAAGTAAGAGGTTCAACCTGAGATCCCAACAGGGTTTATATCCATTGAATTCATTCACGAAGCACAGTTTGTATACATCATTGAGAAATATTAAACTAGAATACAGCTTTATGTACAATGAACCACCACAACAAAGCGGGAAATCAAAGATTAAAGGTTACATTGTATCAATCTAACAAAGGCGCAATCCGGGAAGTTCGTTTTATATCGAGCCCTTTCGCTGCGAACGTACTTTCGTCGTTTATTAATGTGCCTTTGAGTTACTTTCTACCTTAATCGCTATTTTTTCGAGCAAATATTTAAGTTACTTTGATCAGAAATGTTGCTTGAGGTTTTGAAACAAAAGCCTTTTCACTTCCAGCCACCCGGAAAGTTTCTGTTCGCCGCCGCGGAGCCGAAAACGACTCGAATGAATAAATGAAATAATAAAAACAGCCGGTAAACTTACCTTGATGTGTGCGTGTTGTGCTGAATAAAGCTTCTCATCTTTGATAAGTTAATAAATGTGGCTGCTCGTTTGTCTCCGTGTGTTTGTGTGTACGTGTATGCGGCTCCTCCTCTTCATCCAGTAGGTCGCCTCTTCATCAATTTCATCCAGACAGGTTTATTTCCACCCCAGAGATCTCTTTAAAAACATAACACAGAGATATGAGTCCGGAGAGGACACACGGACATGGTGAATGCGACCTGAGAGCTTTGTGCTGTCGATCTGTACAAACACAGAGCCAGGAAAACTTCTCGTGTGAACAGACGCTGAACAGCGACGCCTGGAGGATGAAAGGGAACTGCAGCCAGACACCAGGGTTGTTCCTTAATTTATTTTACCCTGTTACTGAATTTTATTAGTTTATTTTAATTGTAAGTATTACTTAGGCTTCTTTGTTAATATTTATACATATGCACCGTTACTTTTACGTTACGTTACTTTTTGCTTTTTTTTTATTTTTTTTTTATTGAACTCTGCAAGCGTTTGGCATTAAACAGGTATTTGTCATTCCAATAAAGAAACGTAAAAAGAGGCGTTTCTGAGTTACCATGAAGCTTGAAAGGCTATAGATTTTATTTCTAAGCTGTCTGTCTGGTAAACGTGAGCAGAGAGCAAAGCCTTGTGGTTAAATGTGAAAAGTACAGCGTGTCTGAAAAAAACTGAAATGTGATTACACTTAACTACCACTAGATGTCAGTAGAAATTCAGATACTGAACAATGCCAAGTCTGTCCGTCCAGACGTTATAGCTTGTTTGATGTTTGAAGGTATCTAAAGAAGAATGGCCTACATTTCAAGAGTTTTCTATCTCAATTTTTATTAGTGTATTTTTCATTTTAAATTGAATGTGTAAACTCTTATTTTATTTGAGTTAGTTTCTTTGTCCAGATTCCAGCTCTGCTCACTTTAGACCAGTGGTTCTCAACTCCAGTCCTCGGGACCCGCTGCTCTGCACATTTTGTATGTCTCTCTTATCTGACACACTCAGATCAGTTCATGGAGTCTCTCCTGACGAGCTGATGATCTGGTTCAGGTGTGTTAAATAAGGGAGAGATACAAAATGTGCAGGGCAGCGGGTCCCGAAGACTGGAGTTGAGAACCACTGCTTTAGACATTCATCAACCAATATCATGAGGTGCATGCTGGGATGCTTTTAAACCATATTGAAGGAGAACTGAGGAACATGTGTGACGAGCACTTCATGGTGCTTTTCCTTTAACATCCACTACAACATATGCATTTAAAAACATTTTGTTAAGAATTTCCGACGTCTTATCATGAACTAAGATTTCATCTTACCATTGAAATTGCATGGATTCATGCATACAAAGATAAAAACATCCATATAAAGGCCTCCTCACACCAAGAACGGTAACTATAACGATAACTATATTAGCGTCCACACTAGCGGACGATATCGTTCTGTTTATTCTAAGCACGCAATGCAGTTTTGTCGTCTGCCGCTTTAAATGCCTGAACTCTTAAAGGGATAGTTCACCTAAATATGCAAATGTATTTATTATTTACTCACCCTCATGTCGTTGCAAACCCATAAGACTTTTGTTCATCTTCGGAACACAAATGAAGATGTTTTTAATGAGATATAAGAGAGAGCTATTAACATCCATTGACAGCTTCGCAACTACCACTTTGACGCTTCAAAAAGTTCGTAAAACTAATCCATATGAATTGATTGGTTTAATCCAAATTTTCTGAAGAGACATGATCACTTTATATGATGAAGATTGAATTTAGGCTTTTATTCACATATAAATATTCATCAACTCACTAATGTTGCACGTTAATGTAGGCCTATACCCTGAAACCCACTGGTTTACACTGACGTTAAAATGACACTTACTTTTTTTGTAGCTAATACTACAATAAAACACTGCTGTTCACTTTCAGATGTTGTAGGGAGGTGTCTGCCTGAATCTTTCCTGAAGCTGTAAACAACTCATTTATCACGCAGGTTCTGTTTGTGCTGACGTTATCAAGTTTAATGAATTTTTATTTTTTTGCTTTTGTGTGGCTTTCTCTGATAACACCTTTTTTTATTTTCAGAGTGTGAGTGTCGCGAGGGCGTTGGCAACTGTGAAGGGTGTTGCTTTTTACCTCAGGATGTGGTAGTTTCAGAAGTCCCCCCCTCCTTTATCTTACCCCAACATTTACTGGATTAGTATAATACAAACAGAAATAAATAAAATAAACCGTGATGATTTACAATTTAACTCAAATATTAATTTAAAATTGTTTTGGAGGACGGCAAAGAAATTATGCATAGACAAAAAAAGGACTAAATCAGTTCATTTTCACTCTGGATCAGCCATAAGTAAATGCAGAAAACTGTAGTTTCTACTTTATAAACAGTTTACAGGTGATTTAAATGATTGTATAAAACATTATGAAGAATGTAATGGATCATTGCACATCCAAAATATTTATGATTGGGAAGCATTTCCTTTTCAGTATTGGAAAATTTAGGGAAAAAACAGCTACATTTGTTGATTGAAAATGTAATGCATATTAAACAGACATGTACTATATGATTGAGCTTTGTAAGTGTGTGTGTGTGTGTGTGTGTGTGTGTGTGTGTGTTTCCACCCAGCTGGATGAGGTGAACTGAAAACAGTAAGGGAGGAGGCCACATTTACTAGGTCATCAGGGCTTCCTGTTTGCTGACTGGCTTCTGAGAATTGTCAGTTAAAGCAACTTGAAAACTGTTGTAAGGATATTTGTGTAGCATCAGTGTATTTAAAGGCTCTTGCTAAATGTTTTCATCACTGCAACAAGTGCTGACTAGAAACTGGCACAATGGCTTCCTGTAGTAGTACTAAATCATTGTTGTCCATTTGTTGCAGTTAAAATATTTTATTGCAAATATAATATTGTAAAAACCTTAATAAATGGAAACCATTATGTTTATATATTTATTTGAAGATTTTTTTTTTATTAAATATTGCTTGTTTTTTAATAATTATTTTTCAAGTATGCATTTTTATTTGATTTATTTCTTTATTATATTTCACTATGTGTTTTTGCAGGTTGTGCAAATAGTGTTCACACAGATGACAAATCTTCCCCGACATGTACAATATTCTTTACCAAATCGAATTGCATGAAATGCAACTTGATTTTTCTCATGGTAAACCATGATTTGCCCATATTCTGGGAAGATGTCACAATTGTGCATTTTAGAAACAATGTAGAAACTGATAATTTTTTTAGCTTTCTCCATTGGGTGTGTCAGATATCTGCAAGAAAGCTTCCTTCCTTGTTACTGCAGGGTATATAATCGTTCAGAGACCCAGCGCTCGAGCTTTCTGCATCAGAGCATGGCTCAATACCAATTAAACCAGCATCACTAATAAGAGGTGAGTTAAGATGCACTAGAAAAAAGAAAAAAAATTAAGAAAACTTGTTTGACTTTAAAAAAACAAAACATATGCATATATATATATATATATATTAATTTATGAATGTCTTTTATTAACTATTTAGTAGTAATTTGAACAGAAATGTTTTGCATTTATATTATTGAGATTAAAACCTGTTATTATATTGGCTTTTAACATGAACCATATCATTATTCCATTTAAATTAAGCATTACAAATATTTATTTGTTTATTGATTGATTGATTTATTGCACGTGTTGGCTCTTTAAACATGCCACGCTGAAATACCCTCTTAACCACAAGAGCAGTAGTGAAACTAGAGATATTTAAATGTACTGTACACATGGCGAGATGAAATTAGGTCAAGCTCAAGATGCGTTTACTTCTAAAATAACATTTTTAGAACTAAAAATGAATTTTTTTATTTTATTTATTTTTTTAAGAGTTTAATTATTCTTTACTATTTTCAGCATTACTCTGTATTATTGTGGGCGGTGGTGTAATCTGGCGGTTACAAATCTGGTAACCGAAACAGGCACCACAAACAGCAGTTTCTGAGATGACACCCTTGTGCGCTTGAGCAAGACGCTTAGTTCCATGCAAGCGGGAATGTCCCTTTAATGTGAAGCCCACTCGAAAGCTAGATTGCTTTTTATAATCACATAGCATCATGCTAGCAGGGTAGCTTGGTAAAATGAGCATTTCACAGCCATCACCTTTAGATGGATGATGATTTTACCAAGTAGGATGTGTTCCTGGATTGACAAAATCATAGCATACACTCTTAAAAATAAAGATTTTTTTTGGCATCTATTGTTCAATGAAGAACCTTTAACATCTATGGAAACTTTACATTGCATTAAGTGGAAAAATGTTCTTTAGATCATGAAAGTTCTTCACAGTAAGATGTTTTTTTTTTTTTTGTTGTTGTTGTTTTTTTGAACTTACACTGAAAGGTTCTTTGGTCAACCAAAAATGGTTCTTCTATGGCAAAAACTGAGTGTTGAACCTTTCCATTGCACAAGACGTTCTTAGAAACGTAGAAAAGGTTCTTCACACTAAGAAGAAAATGATTCTTTTAAAAACTGCGCTGAAAGGATCTTTGGGGAACCCAGCGTTTTTCTTCTATGAAAAAAAACAAACAAAAAAAACACCAGCGATTTCAAACCGTGTTTTTGAGACTGTCTTTGGTTCACTGCAGTTTTAAGGAGTGAGCAATGGTGTTGACTTATGAACCACTCAGCAATGGTGTTGACTTATGAATTTACAGATGGTTTGTTTTAAAGCATATTAAAAACACCACATAGACATATAAATAACCTTAAAAGCTTGATTTTCACATTTAAACTTTTGATATTGATTCAGTTCATGAATCAATTAACTTTGTCTAACAAAACTGTTTTCCATCAGGTTATTCCGAGAGGGAAAGGATAATCAGGACGTATTCCTAAGGAGCCGGAGTCTGATTGCCTGGAGTCCGATTGCATCGACGACCGAATCGACCCCAGCGAGATTCAACTCCACGCTCCTGCTGTTCACACCATGGATGTCCTGCGATCTTTCAGCTCCGCCTCTTCCTGTCCAGACGTGTACAACTGGACCAGCAACAGCCTCATCCTGGGGCACTACAACTTCACCGGGCGCCTCCAGCACCGCAAGCCCTCGAAAAGCAGCGTCAGCGCCGTCACCGCCCTGTTCCTGATCTTCAGCGTCTTCATCATCCTGGAGAACCTCATGGTGCTGTTAGCGGTGCTGTTCGGCGTACGCCTGCGTCATCGCTGGATATTCATCTGCATCGCCAACATCGCGCTGAGCGACCTATTGACGGGATCGGCCTACGTGGTCAACATCTGCATGTCCGGCGAACGCACTTTCAAGCTAAGCCCAGTTCTGTGGTTGTTCCGTGAAGGACTTCTATTTGTGGCGTTAGCGGCGTCCATATTCAGCCTGCTCTTGATCGCCGTGGAGCGCTACGCCACTATGATGAAGCCCGTCCACCAGAAAACCGCCACGAAAACTTACAGAATCTACATAATGGTGATGCTTTGCTGGATAACAGCCTTAGTAATCGGCTTCCTTCCGCTGATGGGCTGGAACTGCGTTTGCGACCTGAGAAGTTGCTCCACACTTCTCCCGCTCTACTCCAAGAGCTACATCTTGTTCGCCCTGGTCATCTTCTTTATAATCCTGCTCACAATCGGCGCACTGTATTTTGCGATCTACTGCCATGTCCGCAGCAGCACCGAGACAATGTCGGTACGCAGTCATAAACGTTCACTGCGCCTCCTGAAGGCTGTGATCTCAATTGTGGGAGTCTTCATGGTGTGTTGGGGACCTTTGTTCATCCTCCTGTTGGTGGACTTCTTCTGCTACTCTCGCAATTGCAGCACGCTCTTCAATCCCGGATGGGTCATCGCCCTAGCCGTGCTCAACTCCGCCATGAACCCGCTCATTTACTCGTTCGGCAGCCTGGAGTTACGCAAAGCCATCGCGAAGCTCCTGTGCTGCTTCTGTCTGAAAGTGGGACTCTGTAACCCCAAGACCTTCATGACCCAGGAGACCTCCAGCACCTCGGGGAGTCGACACAGCAGTTTGCGCAACAGCTTCAGCAAGGTGCGAAACCTGAGCACCAGCCCTCCGCCCGAACTGAAGAAGAAAACACGCCTCAGCTCCACCACTTCTTGTTTATCTGCATCAAGCGGTTAGTCCGCGGTGGGCAGGTGTGTTTCACCTTCGCCACAGGAACTGCACCTCTTCAAACTCAGAAAAGCCATGATTGTGACTTTCACTTTCTGCGGCTTGATAAACGTCAGCTGGTGTGATGGTCAAAACATGCAGAAAGGACTTTAAAAGTAAGCAGCTGTGCAACAAAAACATTAAAAAAACATTAAAAAAAAGCAACTTGAGTTATACATTTGAGCTGGATGCAAAGCAATCAGACCTGCAAGGTTCTCAAAAACAAACTGCCTTTCATTGTTGTTTTCTGCAAGAATGTCAAAGTAATATAAATATTGTAATTTAAGTATTAAAAAGTATATTTTCATATTCTACTTAAAGTGAAATGTGTATATTTTTGTACGTGCACATGTAAAACTGTTTTAAAGTTTTCAGGGTAAAATTTTAAGTGTAAGCACTGTCAAAATTGTGTAAAGGAAATAAAAATGCATTGATTGCTATTTGTCCTGCAATATTTCTTGAAGATTCTCAGTCAATATCCTTCATTGAACACAAGAGGGAGGCAATATACAGACTTCTTCAATGCAACATTCTTCAGGACTGCAAAGGGCAATGGGTATTTTCATTGCAAATACTTTAAACTAAACTTATTTGTTAATTATAATAATAATGCATACGATATTACACAATACTATTCAGATACCCAGTGGTTTAGGTTAAGGTTTTGAGGACAAAACTTTAGGACTGATACATTCAGATCCAAATTTTGAAATCCACCCGAGCATTCAAGAATATATATAAAAAACATTTATGTGCATGGGAAACCACAGCCCTCCAAAAATAACTTGACAGCCCATCTTAAAACCATCTGGACAATCCAGACAGCAATTGGAAGAATGCACAGTGGACGGAAGAAATGAATATGGTCAGAGAATATATTTAAAAGATGTAGCCTGCATGTTAACAAGAAAGAAACATTAGCATCTTAGCTGTAGTAGTTTATTGAAATACTTGAGGAAAATATACACATAGATTTTGACTCAAAATGCCCCTGATATCACATACTTGAACAAGAATTTACTAAAATGCACTTGCACACAAAGTCAGGCATTAGCACCATAAAGGCCTGTTCACACCATTGATGACAACAGTAACTAGGCTATATATTTGTAATATTTTCTATTTTTATGACAAGTAGGCTGTACACATTTAAGATTTATGTGTTTGAAAGGCCCTTTTATATAGAGCGACCTACGTTGCCTTCCAGGGACACATTTTATGAGTTCTTGATTTCCCTGCAATGCAAGTCGCTTCAGATAACAGCGTCTGCCAAATGTACACTTATAACAATGATGACACAGAGCAGACGTGTAATTAGAAACACTTTCATAAAGTTTTTTTTTTCTTTTTTTTTTTTCTCCAGCTGATAAAGAATAAAACAGTGACACTTTTCACATTTCTGGGTTTCTCAAAAGTGGAAGTTGCCATAGTTGGGTAAACTTCTGTAGCGGCAAATGAGAGACTAAATATATTTTTCCTGTTCCCATTTGCTCAAATAGCAAAAGAAAAACACTGTTGTGGAGTTTTCACAACTTTCAAAAAGAGGACAAAAAATAGAGAGAGATTAATAACGGCACTCAGAAGAAAAAAATATGTCAATTTACATTAGAAACACCCTCACAGCAGCGTATACTTTTTTTTTCTTTTTCTTTTTTTGTAATTGGACCCAAATGTAATATCATAAAAAGTAGTGTTATAAATGTACATGCATAAAAAAATATATAATAATAATAATAAAAAAAAAAAAAATAAAAAAAAAAAAAAATATATATATATATATATATATAACTATTATAGGCCTTTATATATATATACTTTGCACGACATACGATTCAAATTGCCGTTAAAACGCGTCAAGGGTCCATTGAGAGCCAATCAGAATCCACCGGACTCCACAGAGCGCGAACATTTAAACCGTCGGATTGCATAACGGCAGCGCGCGCTTTGAATAAACAGAACGTTGGTGTCGACGCTAATATAGTCATAGTTCTGGGTGTGACTGTGAACTGACCTAAAAATGCCATGCAAACACGTTCCTGGGATGATTATAGTTTAGTTGATGACTGCATGACGTCTTGAAGGAAACATGGATTTATGTTCTTCTCATTAAAGAGGGCACGAAGGGTTAAGTGCGGTTGCGTGCAGACAAACCGCCCCGCCCTGCGTGATTACCGCGCGTCGCCTCCAGGTGTTCTGCAGACAGATCGTCCTCGGGTTTCTGCACATTTGTAGCTGGTTAGCTTCCATTCAAACCATTCACAGGACATGCAAATTAATTCAACATTTCAGTTAACGTACAATTCAGAGCAGAAATAAAGGCAAACACAACGTTCTCATTGTCTAGTATATCATTTAATTTAGAGAAACATGTTGTTTTAATCTTTGTGTAAAAAAAAAAAAAAACATCTCCATGAATCAGATACAACCGATAACCTGGCTTATTATTGTGATTTGCATATAATTTCACAGTGTGATATATGGCTCTGGGCAACATAACAATGATTCTTCCCTTTAGGGCAATAGTCTGCCAAACAAGAAATTAAGCATGTGTTTATCATTATTCAGTTGCTTCATGATTTAACTTGCTTGTGAGATCCTCAAGGATAAAATTAACCCATTTGTTGCCAGAGAAAACTTCTGCAAATGCAATAAATAAGGTGTGCATGCTGATTGGAGGACAGGAAAACATGCTGCATGCTGATTGGAAGGGAGTGAGGAGTACTGCTTGTTGATTGGAGGATAGTAGCACATACTGCATGCTGATTGGAGGACAGTTCATCTGTGCCATGAGGACCTCACAGGCATTCATTTGGTGTCAACATGTCTTTAAATTGTATTTTAATAAATACATTACAACCACTTACATTCAGCACAGATGTGAAATCCTTCTTCTGCATGCGCTGGATCGTGATCCCGAAGGATCTACGGACGGTTTCTTCACACGGCTTTGCTGCTTTATTACACAGCTGGTCTTGTTCAAGTTAAACCAATTATAAAGCGCACAGCTCTGGTCTGGACCGCAAATACACTGACTACATGGTGGCGGAGGGAACAAAACAATATCAAGCATCTTAAGGAGGCCACGTCACGAAATCTGGTCAGTCTCTGAGCGCATGATAAAAGGCCTCTGACATTGCTGTGAAACTAAAATAAGAGGCTTTCTGCTTTCATCCCCACAGCTCCTTCCCACTGATGCATTTATGACCTATAATTGTTTCTGAGTAGCACAAATCTTTCCAAGTAGCTGTCGAAGCCGAGGACCGAGAACGGTTGAAGACCGCAAGACCTGCCATATGGAAACTTTCCTATATAGATGCTATATGACAGATCAATCAAATTGTGCAGCATTTTTTACTACGTAGTAGTTTTTGACACCCTAGCAACTAACAGTAAACCACTTAGAAAACCCTAGTAACAACATACAGTAGCAACATGCTAAAACTATTCAGAACATCCTAGCAACTTCATAGCAATGTTCTAAATGTCTCAGAATTCCCATGCAACCGCAAAACAACATTTTAACAACTCAGAACACCCTAGCAACTGCATAGCAACATGTTAAAAATCGTTCCGAACATCCTAGCAACTGCACAGCAACTTGTACTAAACCACTTGGAAGGCCCTAACAACCACATAGCAACATCCTGAAACTATTTTAAACACCTTAGCAACTGCATAGCAATGTGCTGTAAACCACTCAGAACACCCTAGCAACCTCATACCAACATGTTAAAATCCCTCAGAACAACCAAGCAACTGCATCGCAATTTAGCCAAATCCTCAAATCTCTTTCATAACACCATAGCAACAGCATAGAAACATTCTAAAAAGTATTAAGAACACCCTAGCAACTACATAGCAACATTCCAAAACAATTAAATAATAACTACATAGCAATGTGCTGTAAACCACTCAGAACACACTAGCAACCATGTAGCAACAGGTTAAGATCACTCAGAACAACCAAGCAACTGCATAGCAACTTCCCAAAAACTAAGAATACCCTAGAAACTGCATAGCAAAATTCTAAAAGATGTTCAGAACACCCTAGCAACTGCATAGCAACATTCTAAAATACACTCAAACACCCTAGCAACTACATAGCAACATTCTAAAAGATGTTCAGAACACCCTAGCAACTACATAGCAACATTCTAAAAGGTGATTATAACACCCTAGCAACTGCATAGCAACATTATAAAAGGTGTTCCGAACACCTTAGCAACTGCACAGCAACAATTTAAAAATAATTCAGAACACCACATCAACTGCATATTAACATCCTAAAAGGTGTTCAGAACACCCTAGCAACTGCATAGCAACATTCTAAAAGGTGTTTAGCACACAAAGCCATTGAAACACATTTTCAAAGTACAAATCCTTAAATAATTTTTGTATGTCTAAGAAAGGAAAATTCAACAAGAACATTTTTTTTAATAGAATTTTATCTTTTCTTGTTTTCATTTATAGGCTATATATAGATAGATAGATAGATAGATAGATAGATAGATAGATATAATCTCCAGTTGTAAGATTTTCCCTAAATGTTACAGGAGCTGCTCTGTTAAGATTCAAAAAAGCAAAAGCCAAAGTTAGGCTGCAGAATGTTAACAGTCTGAGGTAGATTTATGATCCACCTGAAACCTTCCATTTTTTATATGCATAAATGGATATGACAGCGCGTCCTAAATTAAGTCTCTGGCCGTAATTCATTTCCACTATCTTTGACACCGGCGAACACGCAGAGACGCTGCAGGCCTTTTTGAAGCACGCAGAATATGAGGTAAACCCTGAAACATCTTGATATTGTGTGTTCCCATGGCCATGCTGGTGCTGAGAACAGAACACAATGCTGAAAATATGGATATGGCTTTAATCAGTATGCAAAGAATCCATTATCCTCAATGCCTTGACTTCTAATGGTTAACCATTCATATTTTATTAAGGTCAGTTCGCTCGGAAAACATGCTTTATATTCACTGATGACAGATGTTGATATACCAAGTTGATGAGAAGCACACTTTACGCTGAATGGATAGGAGTAAAGGACACAAAATGCTGATTGGAGGAAACTGAAGTATGCTTCATTCTGATTGGAGGAGAGTAAAGGACACTGAATGCTGATTGGAGGATTGTGAAGTACGCTGCATGCTGATTGGAGGAGAGTAAAGGACACTGAATGCTGATTGGAGGGTACTAAAGTACGCTGCATTCTGATTGGAGGAGAGTAAAGGACACTGAATGCTGGTTGGAGGATACTGAAGTATGCTGTATTCTGATTGGAGGAGAGTAAAGGACAATTAATGCTGATTGGAGGATACTGAAGAATGCTGCTGTAGCAAGGTTAGATGTTGTGGGAAAAAGGAGGTGGGAACAGGCGAACATTCAAAGACTTAATAAACGTAAAATAAACAAATACAAAATGAAAGTAAAGACAACAGCCCCTCACGGACGACTACAGTCACATATAACAAAACACAACATAAATCCAGGCCTGGCCTCTCTTGATCTTCACCGTCGTCACTCCTCCTTTATGCTTCCGCTCCTCCGTGAGAGATACGTGACCGGTGCGTCGCGCAGGTGTCGCTTCATTATCAATCACGCCACCGGCCTCGCGCCGTTCTCTCACGGCTCTCGGCCTCGTCCTGCTCGCCACAGCTGCATTCTGATTGGAGGAGAGTAAAGGACACTGAATGCTGATTGGAGGGTACTGAAGCATGCTGCTTGCTGATTGGATGAGAGTAAAGGACACTGAATGCTGATTGGAGGGTATTGAAGCACGCTGTATGCTGACTGGATGAGAGTAAAGGACACTGCATGGTGATTGGAGGAGTGTAAAGGACACTGCATGCTGATTGGAGGATAATGAAGCACAAAGCATGCTGATAGGATGAGAGTTAAGGACACTGCATGCTGATTGAAGGATACAGAAGTATACTGCATTATAATTGGATGAGAGTTAAGGACACTGCATGCTGATAAGATGAGAGTAAAGGACACTGCATGCTGATTGAAGGATAAAGAAGTACGCTGCATAATGATTGGAGGAGAGTAAAGCAGTGGTGTTTAGGACTTCACTCCTGTTCCTGCTGAACTGAGCCAGCACTCAATCAGCACACTGATACCAGTTTAGCAGGCACAAGAGGGCACAGCCCTCAATCGTTTCTTCAAAACCACACCATCGCAATTATACAAATGATCTGAGAGGATTTGTCTGAACAATTTGCAGGGATGGTCACGACACCACGCCTTGTTTGAAAAGACTCTGACCCCAATTTGCAGTTAATTATAGGTTAAAAGTGCAGTTACCGCAGCTAGCAAGCGCAAATGCCAACACTGACAACCCTACACACCTGCAAGTCTGTTCCCATTTTGTTCTTAAAAAGGGTCGCATTTACCGTTGTTTGGCGAATTTTGGTTGGGGCGATATATACTCCCATGAAGCACGGCGAATGACTTAATCAAGGCAATCTCCCTACAGTATTTAAATACTTGAATGTTTGTATATACAGTACACACACATATGTACATATATATATATATATATGCATATTTTACATCTCCCTCATATTAAATTATATTATTTTGTTCACAAAGCTTCATGGGATTGTAGTTCTTTCACTCACTAAAGCCGTTAAGTTCACAGTATTGTACCTTTGTCTTTTGTCTAAACTTTTTTTTTTGCATCAAAACAAACTTTGTAATGTTGTTATTCACCTTGTTTCTGATTGGCTGGATTCATGGCTTACAGCTCTTTAACAAAGACACTGAATGAATGGAAATGAATGGCAAAAATACTACAGCTGAAACTATTGCACTCTACAAACAAACAAAATTATATAGGTCTAAATTATCATCAATGCTGCACAAATTGATGATAAACTATAAAAATGGAGCAGAACTCGGTCCATCAAAGTGACGAATAATGATTTGTTGTAGCGCAACCGTTGTCCCTGCTTTCCTGGAATATCTACACCTTTCTGCTTTTTAATGACTGGAGTGAATTTACTAACATGCAATAACTGGTCTAAATGGACTTTAACTTTGCGTGCCAGTGCTTCCATTTTGTTCGACAAAGTGGTCAGAACCTGCTCTGTGAATGAAAGCCAGACACATTTGCCGCATCCATCTCAGCTAACAGTATTCAAACCACGTGTCTAAGAGCTTAACCTGCCTCATTGGCGTGCGTGTCCTAACTGGTTTCACATTTACTGGCATCCCACCCTTCATTATGCCCAGTTCCTGCCCTGTCTCACTTTTGAAGCCAGAGCAAGTAGGTGGACCACCTGACCATACATCATACAGTTCACTTCAGGCACTGAACTTAGCCACTGTGAACAGTATTCTTGAGGGATCAATGCTCACCAATTAGCTAAGCTCTGCGCCTTGAGCAAGTGATGACCTGATGGACCAGCTCGAGATGGAAAGGGTGTGACCGAGTGAGGCGTATTAGCTAGAAACAAGATGTATCTTTGGTAATTATACACGCTTAGTCATTGTGACTTTGCACAAATAATTTACAATGCTAGATTTGAACAAAAAAAGTCAATATCTTCCACACTTGAAGCTGTTCTCATAAACGCACACGTATATTAATGCCCCATGTTGATACCAAGATAGCAATGTTTGGCTTAGTGTGGCTCCCTTAGACCATGTTGTTTGAAGTTTTGACTAAACCATCTGATTCTAAAAAGCACTGACTGCCGATCAAAAATAGTTGTATAAAATAGGCTTTGGGCGTGTACCATCAGCCAAGTCAGCAGTATTTTATTCAGGATTTTTCAGTCAATCATAACATACCGTTTGATAAGCGTCAGTCCTAAGCGCCATGGATGTCAAACATGGTCTGCATCTCCATTTTATTTTTAAACTTGCCAGATGCCCTTTTGCCTTCGCCGATATTCCAGTAAGCCATTATCTGTCATTCCTGAGGAAACATGATATTTCCAGAGCGATGAGTCACTGTTTGTGTTATTGAGTCTGAAAAACATACCAAGCACTTGCACTCAAATGAACTAAATGCCAAAGAGGTTGCATAAACAAAGTCTGAATTTCAATATGTTGCAGCAAGCGCCACGTAAAAAAAGAGTTTTACATTTTCTGAAGTGGCATTCTCAAAAAAAACAAACAATTGCGTTCCCCTGAGAATCTTTGCCGTCGCTCACAAAACGGTTGAATTATTTTTGAGTTAATGCCAAATTTCACTGGGGAACGCAAAAGTTTTGCGCAGGAATGCAACATTTCTTGCGGGAACGCAAAACTTTTGGGAAAGAATGCAAACGCATTGAAATATAATTTCCCCATGTCCCTTTAGGGGCTCTGCACGTATGAACATTAGTAATAGGCTAGTCATTTTTGGCTGATTAAAGTAAAATCGTTTCCAAGGTGGAGCAAGTACATTTTGATGAATGATAAAACCAGCACAATAAAAGCAGGAACGTGCATTATGAAAGTAAATAGGGTCAGTGTTGACGTTAAGCCACATGCACACAAGAGCCCTGACAATCTAATTCAGACAAATCTCTGTGGTTCTTTGTCTGCTGTTATAGGATCTCCAAAATACCCCCGGTCCGGTTGGCGGTGTAGGTGTGGCACCTGAAGAACTGTGCAGAGGTGGAAATCCCTGGCAATGTGATTTTCAATTCTGTTTATCTACCAAATCACGGTGCCAGGAACCCTCCCCACCACAGCTGCAACTTTAGACCCAAAAGCCTTACAGCTGTGGTCCAGCTGCGTCCCAGGACTGCCCGTACCCTATGGGGAGAGAAGGAGAGATCGTCAGCTTATCCAAACCAGGTCGGCGTTGTGGGGTTTGACCCCGGGCTGCGGTGTAAACCACTCTTCTGAGTATCACTAACACTCTCAGGGAAGCTTTAAAAAAAAAATTTGTTTCAAAGGCAAGCTTCTCATAATTTAAAGTAGTAAAGTGAAAATTACTGATGTTACAAAAACTTCCTGTTTGTCACACCAATTGCAGATGGAGTGAATGTTCAGGAAACCTGTTCGAAAACAGTCATTATTTAGCAATTTCACAAATAATTTACGCTTAAGGTCCTTGCACACGGTGTCCGAAATTTTCGTATGCGTTTTTTCGTATTTGTCCTTTCACCTCTCAAAATTCTTGCTACAAATGCGAAAAACGCAGAAAATTGAACCTGATCCGAATTTTTTACGACCGACGAAAGTTTCAGAGGCAGTGTGTAAACGTGATTGACACAACGTGAGGTCGTATTTATATTTTAACGTGAAAATTCCAGACGAACATTTCGGACTTGTCACCTTAAAACTTAAGTCAACTTTACAGTGACGCAACACATTTGAAAACGTTGTTTGCTAGATGATAAACTAAATTGAAGCTAAGAGGATAATATATTTTAGAAAATTATGAGACTATGTTATTAAAAATATTATAAATAAATGTAAAAAATATATAAAAATAGTTTTGATAAATGTAAAAAATGTAAAAAAATAAATAAAATAAAAATCCAGCACAAAAACAATTAGAGTTCCGTCTTTAAACTTGAACACATAAATGAACACTAAATAAAGCCTATAAAACTTAAAAACACTGAATCAAAAACAAAAGTGTGTAACGAAACATTTATTTTTCTCTAAAAGTGCATTTCATCACAGACTGTAAATGTGTTTGTAATTTTTATGGGAAAAGATTGTAAAAATGCCACAGTAAAAACTTTACTTTGTTATCAGCAATTTGCCAGTGAACGTACCATATATAGTCAGAAAACGTTTAAATGGTTAAGTATTTTTGTCTTATGTTATCCAGCTAAAACTTCCTTAAAACTTCCTGAAACAATGTCAATTTTACAGTACTTTTCACCTGTAAAGAGATTTTTCTTTCTTTCACTGAATAACGTCAAACCTGGCGCGGTGCATCTATGCATAGACAAATTTCTGGATCTAAACGTTTCTGCAAACCTTCAGCTAGTCTATTATATTATAAAACGTTTTTATAACATATTACATTATATTATAGAAGTATTATATGACTTCAAAAAACACAGTGTGCAAGTTTTGTGATCACTGGAGCATGACAGACATGAACCATCATCCAAAAGAGTCAGATTTAGCACTTCAAAATGTCTAATTTAATGGTACAAAAGAATTGAATGACAAGAGAGTGAATTTTTTATTAGGTTTTAGTGAACTATTCCTTTAATAAAGTAGCACTGCTTTTCGAAACTTCAACATTCAGCATATTAAATGGGGAAAAGGGGAATACAGTCTGAAAAACACAGTACTTAAACCTAGAATGCAATAATCGACTTCTAGATATACATTTTCTTGTTTAGCTGATAGACAACGACTGTGTGAGAAGAATCCAGCGTGATTAAACAGCAGATGTTCCCGTGCAGACGCCACAGATTCAGCTGCCCAGTCAAAGTTCATCATTTCAAAGCGTTTTGTAGAAGAAGAAGAAAAATCGCCTGTGTTTTGAATGGCTCGAGACGAGAGAGCTGCAAACAGCTACCGGACAAATTTGTTCCCAGAATCCTATTTTAAGGGCCGAGTGAATTTAACTAACAGTTTTTTTTTTTTCTCTCCCTTTTCCCTCTTATGGCCTGAAATTTCCTCAACAATATAAAACGAGGGGAAAGGGGGTGAACGTGCAGAAAAGAGTTTGCTTCGGTCCTGTACAAAATGTCTCAAGTCCTTTCATGGAGCTAATCGGAACAGAATGATCCATTAGATTTGGACATTTCAGACTGGAGGACGGGAGAACCGGATTTCAAAGCCATGACCACAGCTACTTTTCGTGCTGCAGAAAAATGTGATGTATTATTGTTGTTTCCACAGCATTCCTGGGCCACCCTCATAATGATGTCATAATGGTGCGATTGTGCTCCTGTCTGATACAGTTTTCCTGAGGGAGAAGAAGATATTTATGTATATTTATATTGCTGAATCTATTTTAGACTGATCATTTTCCAGCTGATCTCAGATTTTTCCATGATTTATAAGCTATATACATCACCTCAGCTATGTTACATGCATCACTACATATTTTAAGCAAACGCAATAGTGTTGGGTGTACACTGGGTTTACGGTATAGCAAGAGTCTGCAACTGTACAGCTTTCTCCAGGAAATTGCTAAAGGGGTTGAGGGTATGTGTCACAGAACAGAGTGAATACAACACCATGGTGGCAAATTTTTCCAGGCGAGGAAAATGTATGTTAACACCTAGTCTTTGCTCTTCCCGTACTTAATCATGAATCCCGAATGGCTGTCTGTATTAAAAACGACATTAAACCAGTGACTGAAAAGAGGAAAACAGAAGCCAGAAGTTTTACTTCTGTGCTTTTGAAATATGGGAATTTTCTCATTGCCAAACACATTTCAAAAGTTCACTGTAAAGGTCTGAGAGTGACAAGTTTTACTTTGCAACACATCAAACAGAGATTGCAGCATAACTGAGCACTACATTTAAAAAGTGAGGTGTTAAAGGGATAAAACACACAAAAATGTTAATTCTGTCATCATTTACTCACCCTCAAGTTGTTCTAAACCTGTATGAGTTTCTTTCTTCTGTCAAACACAAAAGAAGATATTTTGAAGAATGTTGGCAACCAAAAAGTTGATGGGCCCCATTGACTTCCATAGTATTAAAAAAAATAAAAAAATGTTTACCTACTATGGAAGTCAATGAGGCCCATCAACTTTTTGGTTGCCAACATTCTTCAAAATATCTTCTTTTGTGTTTGACAGAAGAAAGAAACTCATACAGGTTTGGAACAACTTGAGGGTAAATTATGACCATTTTTAAGTAATAAAAGTAAACAGAAGAACAGAATAGAATAGTATGACCACATATTAATCAAATACAGCATTGCATTTGCATTCATTGGTGAAGTACATTTTGCATGAGGAAGCAATGAAGGATTTTTTCATGGTATTTCCATTATTATTCTTATTAAAGGAATAGTTTGCCCAAACATGAAAACCCTTGAGTCGTTCCAAACCCATAAGCTATTATTTTGAAGCTAGTCACTATAAACATAGCGATCACTTCATAAAGATGCTTTAAAAATGTTCACTTTTGTGTTCCACAGAAAAAAATAACAACATACAGGTTTAGACTGGCATTAAGCAAGGCAATTAAATGATACGTCTTGAATTTTGGGTGAACTATCCCTTTAAGCCAATACTCCAAAGATTGACTGCGCCACACAGCTCATGGCCGGACTGGTTCTGCTCTGGTGAGCAGCCATGCAGGAAAAGGTCAAACAAAATCTCTGAGACTGATTGGATAATGGCCGCATGGCCCCATGTTTGGAAGCCGTTAAGACTAAATCATATGCGGTAGAAATGTCAGATTCTAAAAACATCTCTGTAGGGTTGGTACAAGACTTTTCCAATGCCTTCTAAATCGGGGTGAATATATATCATGAATAACAAAATCTCTAGAATGCACACACATAAGAAGAGGGAAAACGTGGGGACCAGTTTCACTGAAACCTTATGTTATGACATAAAATGAAGAGGAAATATGTCTGCACTACTTCTAGGTCACTAATAAACAGCAAGTAAATGATTGGCATTGATCACGTGACTCTTTGTACAGACGGTCGAAGAGGCTCAAGATGCTCTTTGGATCATGTCAAAAACAAAATCCTAAGACATTCATGTTCATTTTCCAGTTCAACTTTTAACTCAGTTTGTTATGCTGACAATTTAATTTATAATGGAAAGTTTGAATTAAATTAGAAAAGCAATTTACTAGTGGTCTCAGACATTTGGATCCCACCCCGCCATATTTTTACACTAATGTGAAACACGTTTTTGCACGTAACATTGCATTGCATCCATAAATTACACACATGGAAGCATTTTACCAAATTCACTAACCAGTCTGCTAATATTTCATCCTCATGAGAGGTCACAGACTCAATGATTGTAGAATAAACACCATTTAACTCTAATTTCCTTTGAAGTGCACATGACGGAGACCGCCGCACTGCATATTAAACGCCAGAACGTGTCGACTTTGATCTTGTCAATGGGGAAAATCCATCTTTCCAAACATACAACTTGTCTCAAATTGCTAGCATTTCACTTCTGTGACGTATTTCTCATTGCAAGCTGATCGTCACTTCAGTGCAGTACTGTCCTTCTTGTGTGCAAGTACATTTACCTGTAGATACAAGTTTTTACTTCTTTATCTGATCAATGTAGCAGTACCTCATTTTCCAGTCACATTACATTACATTACACAGCATGGCCTTTCTGCCATGGGACGTTTTGTAACAAGTGCGTAATATTTTTTCGATAGAAGAGACAAATTAAACTAGCATGGAATTAAAATGAAGGGATTTAGTGGAGACCTTCTGTCTCACAAGGTGCCCGTAGCACTAAAAATGTCAAATATGAAGCCAATGCGTTATAGGCCCGCGTCTCCACGTGTGTGAGCTTGTACTTCATCACCCACAGCAGAACTTTCCAGAGGGTTTGTTTATGGTATGCTTGTAAAGTAAAAATGCAGCAGTCTGGCCTATCAAAATCCTTTCACGATGTGGTTTGAATTTGTCTGGCCGCCTGATTCAATCATTCCAACCGCATCCCATTCATGAAGGACAGAGTTTGAAAAGATGCATAAAATTTCCATTCAAACTTTCCAAATGGGTTGTAATACACTCTCGAACACATTTTAAAATATATCAGGGTCCCTGCAGTTGCACCTTACAGTTCAATACAGAAACTATTCAATCCCAATGCAAAGTACATATTGCTTGTGTTTGCCCTGAGTGTCTGACAAAGCAAAAAAAAAAAAAAACTTATTGATCTGCTTTGGAATGTTTCAGTTTCATTTCAGTTTAAACTGAATTAACTTAAAAAAGATATAATTGTGGAAAATTATCATAGATCTTTACACTCAAAATGAAAACCCAACATACTTTGCTACAGTATATAGACAGACTGGCAGAAAGACAGATACGTATACATTAAGTATACTACAACATACAGTTTGTCAACAACTTCATTGCAAAAAATGAACCAAAAAGTCATCAAGCATACAATATTGAGACAAAATGCCACTTACCGCATTAAATCATGAATTGTGACCGTAGGGTTCACATGAGGATGTTGGAACTGAAGTGAAGTGAACCTCACCAGATCATGTCATTTCACATCGAACTCCGACGAGAATTTACCGATTCTACTATGGCGAAGGTTCGCCTCTTACTATTCATGATCCATGTATTAGCCATTTGACGAATACCAAGCGACGTCAGAAAAACGTAATTAATATTTAAAGTAAAAGCATTTTCTATAGGAAGGTCAGCGGGCGACGTCAGAATAATTTAACTACTGTTTATAAGAGCTCAATTTGCCATTGGAAGGCTGACAGCTACGTCATCGCGATCTAATTAATATTCAAATGATGAACCGTTGCCGTAGGTTTAGCGTTTCGCGCGCTGCCTATCTTGAGGTAAGGAAGGTAACGTCGAATTAACAGCAAAAACTATGACTAAAACTTGATGAGTTTTTTGTTCCAAGACCACATTGATGCTGTCAATCCATCATCTGAGAGAGAAAAAAAGTGGGATGGAGGGAGAGATAGACTGAGACATGTATAATTACTGTCCCAGAGGATCCTCATGGTCCATTTATGAATCACCTCAGCGCGTTTTTCCTCCAGCTCCGGAGAATTCTTCACCATGGCAATAACATTAGCCTTTAGCCAGAGGAGGAAAGCTTTTAGTGCTTAATGCTCTCTCTCTCTCTCTCTCTCTCTCTCTCTCTCTCTCTCTCCCCTCTTTTTGGCCTCCTCACTGTTTTATTCCTTCAAGGAAAAGTTCACCCATAAATTAAAATCATCCTGTCATTAATTATTCATCCTCATGTCATTCCATATATGGATGTTGTTCATTTTTTTTATGTGTAACTCTAAAAGACAATATCTTAAATAATAATATAATCTTCAAAGCACGAGTCAAATGGTGTTATAAAAACTTCCACAGAACAAATTAACAGCAATACTGGAATGAGCAAATAAAGACTCAACATTTATTTCATTTTAGGCTATACACTATCCCATAAAGGAGCACTGTCTATCCTGTCAACTCATCAGAATGCGTGCAAACATTTTGAGCTACTACAGTAATAATTTTGGTTTTATTTGCATCACATTTTAATGCTCAAATTTTTTTTTTAGGGAGAGATGGAAAAAAATCATCACGTTCCAATCAAAATGTTCGATGCTAACAATCTCTGACAAGAGTCGTCGTTCTTTCCTTTCTAAATTTACTGGCAGAAGATCTCCAGAACACTTAAAATACAATCTGAACTTAATAAGGAAGTGTTCACATAAACTGACAATTTAAACAGTCAGTCCTCTTTCCGTAATGCTGCAGTGAAGCCTCAGCTATGTTGGAAAGAAATAGCATTGAGTGATGTAAATGTTGTCTGTGGCCATTTCAGATCTGCGTGATGATAACTATTACCACCAAATTTAACTAACCAGTAACTATCTAAACTTTCAAATTTTTGTGGCAACCAAACCTGAGATAACATTTCTTTCAGATTGTCCTCAAAAAACACTGTATGATATTTGCAGTGACATGGAGCGATGGAACTTTTGCTAGCCTTGGTTTGTTTGTTTTGCCGGCGTCTTTGCCAGCGTAGTGAAGAAGAAGTGTGGCTTGTTTTGGTCTGAGTGGGCAGTGGTTGTGCAGATGCCATGCCAGCCCGTCGCTCTGCTCGGAAGAAACGCCCACACACACACACACACACACACACACTAACACAGACACACAAAGACACAGTGCCGTGTAGACGGAGGCCTTGGCGGTATGTGGCAGATACCCAGAGCTGCAACCCACTCCAATGTGCCAAGAAGAATCCCTCTGTTCATGAGGTGGACCATCACAACAGACTAAACAAGGGAAAAGGTCTTTCTCTTGTGTAACCTGAAAAGAATGATAGACTTCCAATGGCATAGACCATGAAATAACAAGAATTCTCTCTGATATACAGTAAGTTGCATGCAAGTTTTGACTTGAAAACTTGGAAACTTGGAAATCGGTTGGAACATACAATCTAATTCATTATGCATTACTAATTTCTATAGGACTACACAAATCTGCAAGGCTCCACCATGTGGTCAAGATGCAGAATTGTTGCCAAACATAACACAAGTGATTCCCAGAAAAATGCTTCGTCCTGTCCCAGCTTGAAGTGCAGAGACGTCAGAGCTGTGGTGCAGTGGATTGTGCACATAATCGGGACGTTTAAGTGCTCTTCGCTCATGGTGACCACACACTCATTCACTATCTTATAAAATAAAGTCAAAAATGCCCCAAAGACAGCATATGTATACTAATATACTAATACATTCAATGGTTGATGTGTCTTAAATCTTTATGAATCTCTTTGCTCTTCATTATCAGTGTTTTAAACAGACCACCTTCATTCAAACTTGCAGAGAACTCTGGTCTGTTACTCTCTTCATTTTCTTTATTTGTCTATCTTTTAATTCTATATTGTGAATGATGAGAGAGCCTGATTCAGAATGATCACATCTGTGGTTACATGCATCCTCTTGAGCAGATGAACATAAAATCCTAAAAGACTGCCTGTACTGGAGGCTCCAGACCACAGATGGGCCTCCACATCTGGCAGCCACCCCTGTGCTCACATCAAAGTCCGATCCTGGATGGTGAGGACAGGTGGCATGGTAATCCCGTTCGAAGAGGCCCGTGGACATCCAGACTTTAGTAGCATATGCAACTATGGGTGGGAATCTTTTGGTACCTAACGATTAGATTCAAATCGATTTTTTGAGGTCACGGTTCGATTAGAAATCGATATGTGCATAGGTTTGATTGTTGTCTACTGTTTTGTGTTACTTTTCTCATTTGACTGCGTTAGACGGGTTTAAAAGAAGAAAAATACGTACTAAATTAATGTGAACCTTGAAATTTAGTTTTTCTTCCCATTTTAGTCAACCCAATAAAACAAATGCCCTTTAAGCTGACTACAATCATTAGACAGTGTTCTGTAATAAAGCAAGGCAGGCAATTTTATTTTATTTTTGATATTACAAATAGGAACAAAGAAGCAAATTACAAACAATAGGACAAATACTTTTAAAAAATATACAAATTAAATAAACTTTTCAGGTACAGTAGCATACAGTAGGTTTATTTAGCAAGAAATACTGCCGAAATTGAATAATGAAATGTAAAAATAAAACACTGTATAGTCTTCACTGTATAAATTAAATATAAATTAATTCACATTAAAGATTTTAAAAAAATGACTCAGTCAAAAGCAGTGAGTGTTTTTAATTTTTTTTTATCAACATTAATTGACGATTACACCTCATTGAGTCCTTGTTCGCGGCTTATTGTGATTACCGTTAATAACTTTAAGTAGTACTGCAAAGTTAAAGTGCAACACTTAGAAAATCGATTTTTTAAATTTGCGAATCGATGCAAATCGGAAGAAGATAGAATCGCGATTCATATATAAATAGATTATTTCCCGCACCCCTATATGCAACACCCTTCAGTTCAGGATGGTGCAATGGTGGATCTCACATTATCCTGACGCATGCCTCACCGCAGCTGATCTGAGATCATTGTTTTGCCTGTTCTGCTGGATGGCGTGCACTTCAAACCCCCGCCGCCTTTAGGAGCGTGCTTGACGTGACCAATTCATCATCTCTCCCTCACCGCTCCATCATTCACACAGGCAATCCATCAAGACCAGACGCCGAGACAAGGCAGGGGAGAACAGAGCCGCTCTGAATGAGACGGTAATGCTGTCTGCAGCCATTGCTCAAGGGAAACGCTTGACGTTACCACTTTAAGAGTAGTGTTGCAGTTTTAATACAGATGCAGATTGTATCTCAATTACAGCCTTGTCCTTTAAACACTGGACTGGATGCAAAGGAAAAATTGTTAGATGTTTAGGAAAGCACTTCCCTGCTTTGTCAACAGCCTGACCTTTGCGAGACCTTTAATCTAGACTTGCTTATTATATCCATAAGAGCACCATTTATTCCTAGTTTGTAAACATGGGCGGCGATCTGGCAACCGGGCTCTTTCTCATCACTTGTGGCTATGTTGTTTCTTCATTTCCTGCATAGAGCCTTCCAGATTTGTGTCTGGATCACTGACAACATATCAACAGTGTACAAACACTTCCTGATGTCTCCAAATCCTCAGGTAGGCCAGAACTCATGGCCACAAATTAGGATCTGATGGTGTGATTTAAATAAGGTATTTAACTCTTTGTTGCCCTGGGGCTAAAAGGATCAAGATCCTCTCCATCTCGGGTATTTGTATGAATTTGGTTTAAATCACAGTTAATATGAGCCAACACTTTTAAAATTACCTTGAAGACAAAAGAAAACCTTGGCTTGAAGACAATAATATCTTTATGCACATCTTGCCATGATTCATAACTAAATCACAAACAAATGCAAAATGTTTTCCAGTCCTACTTTTTCTTTTTTTGTAAATATATTTCACACTTAACATCATATATTTGTTATTTTTTTGTTATATTTCAGAATATATTTCAAAATGATAAATATAAGTGAACAACAATGCAAATATATTTCAATGTATTTGGAATATATGCCACATATATTTTTGACTCTTTAAAATATATTTCAATATTTTTTTTTTCTGTATGGGTTATAAATGCAAAAGTATTTTAGATTAATTCAAAAACATATCCAAAGCAAGTTTCATTATCATTAGCTTTGGGATCATTCTTTCTCTTTTTGTAGAACGAGACTGGCACACAGCCAACAAAATGCGCCCTTGTATTCAGTAAACGTTGGCCAGCGCGAACAAACACAAAATATTCAAAATTTCACTTTTCAAATTTCAAGAAACATAAGTGCAGCACTGATAACACTTATTGTGACACAATTACATGTCAACAGGGTTATTTAAGTGGAATATCGTGACATTTTGCAGAAGTGGCCTGTTTTATCATTGTTTTCTTCTGAAAAGTGATGTGAAACAAATGTCTTACTCATTGTTTATGATATTGCGTTCCCTTTACTACTACGCAAGACAAATATGTGTTGCACAGCAGCCTGATTAAATCAGAACAGTTTTGATGCATCATAATACATCTGTGTCATACACACAAAGTTTGAATTTATAGTGTGTCTTCTGTTTGTCGCTCTAAAGGTCATACACTGATTTAATGTCAGGCCTGAAGCGTTTTTATATTAAAAGGCAGACCATAGACATCACGTCCTGTTCTTTGCTCTTTTAGAGTAAATGGCTTCTTTCAGAGCCATAGTGGGAGTTTAATTGCAGCATATTAAATATGTTTTTATTACAGTAACTGCCGAGCCCACACACATACCTCTGACTTGCTGCAATCTGTTTTGATGCTTGGCCAGTGCTTTCCTTGCTAAAAAAAATTGGTTCTTAGAACATTTTTCTAATATTCCCATTAAGTTATGAAAATGTTATTTTGGATTTTTCTCTCTTTAAATGTTTTTTATTATTTTATTTGTATTGTTGGTTGTACAATGGTTAGCGAAAAATTAAGAGATTGTATCAATTTGCAAACATCATGAGAACTTTACTTTTGAATGTTCTCTGAACGTTCTGAAACAAGTGTGTAGTAACGTTTAAAAAAATACGTATAAATAACGTTTTGAGAATGTTATGAAAGACCGGGTAATTTTGAACAAATGTTCTGTTATGGTTACTGGAAGAACGTTTATTAGTTCATCACATTAGCCTAAGTTCTGTAAACAGTTCTGGTTCCCTGTTGGGTTATCACATTTGAATAAAGAGAAAAAAAAACATTATGCCAATTTTGTGACGCACAAGAAGTGAAATTACACTACCCGTAATGTTTCAAAAGAGCTTTGGTCAGCCACATCATTGCAGCATCACAATAAAAAGACAACACGTTCAACATGAAACGGGGTCAGTAGGTGTATATAGAGGCCTAATGTATAATATATTTTTCGCATGCACAATTTATACAATTCTACAAATCTTCATTTATCCAACCAAACTATAATGGTGAACAAGATATTAGACTCTTACAAGGTAGTTTATGTTTAGCCACATTTGCATTTTCCAAACATTTGGAAACCCATCAAGCACTTTCGAGACAATATCGTATGCACAATATTTTCCCAAAAAGAACATTAATGCTTCTCTGCAAAGCCCTCAGAACAATAACCAGACAGTTTGCAAGCTGTAAAACACGAGATCTTGTGCTCGACAGAGGAAGGAGAACTATAAAGAGTTCAGGCCAACCTCCTGGACCCGATGAAATTGATCCGCTCTGCTAATGGACGACACGCATCTCCCCGGTTTAAGGAAAGGCTAGACGGGATGTTGGACATGCTCTGTGCGTATGGGTCAGAGGAGGCACTGAGACAAAAGTGGCACTTTTATGTGGAGTCCAAACTCTAAATATCAGATAAAGGGTGCCGTCCTTGCCTCCGTGGCTTTCAGAGAGCAGGAGCGCGTCTGAAACAGGATATGAAGAGATGAGCCACGTGAGTCTCTCCTGAATGCATTAATGCAACTTAATGGAAACGCTGGCTCCTCCAGGACTACTCCGTCCATTAGCTCTGACTGCGCTGTTTTTCCAGACCAAACTGGACAGCTCTGTTATGTTTACGTCCACGTGTTTATTACCCAGAACAAGAGCACGTCTATAGGCAACCTGTTCACCGGCACACAAACACAAACAGATGTGAAATGTATAACTATTTAGCTGGTCATTACGTAGACAAGGGTTGAAAGAAAAAAAATAGTCAACATTTTAGTGCATCAGTGTCTCCTCCATTGAGACCAAAAGGCCTGTGAAGTGCCGAGCGCCTCCTGCTGGAGAAGATAAACATCACAGACTGTGATGACCTGCTTCTATATAAGTTTATAAGAATTGTATGTACATTCATAACACTATTGTGCTAACGCAGCTGTAAAATGTTTCTAATACAGCTGCTGAGGGAGTGACGGTGAGTTTGACATATTTCTCTCTTCTGACTGCCATAATCACTCTCTCTGTTTATTTTCCCTATTTTGGAAAGTCGTGGAAACACTGGACCCCATGTGAAAAGAGCTCATATGGGGAAAGGGGGAAAAGGCGAAGGGGAAACAATCTCATTAGATTAATGTATGCTATTCAGTACATTTCTATAAAATAAATATTTAGTTTATGCCAGAAAATCTTTAAGATGTACAAAACTTTTATAATAATTAAAAAATGTAAAAAGTAATGTTTCCAGTGGTATAAGAAGCAGAATAAACTTGATAATCATGTAAACATTTACAAATAATGTATTAAATTATGTTTTTAATAATGTAAAGCTGTGTATTTTTCATTCAGGAGGCGCTCAATGTTATACATGTATTAAAACATGGAGAGAATCCATGATGGGAATTCCGGAAGTCGAGTCACGAACGGCGTGCTTTCACAAACGTAATTCCTATCAACCAGCTCACTTAGTACGGCGTTCGTGACTCGATTAGTCGAGATTGTTTTCCAAGATGACGCCTGCCTGCAAACGCGTAATGTACTGTCTTTATAAAGTATCTTCTTCTTAAACTGTCTGTACACTTACAAAGTTCTCAGTGCTTCGGTTTGCATGTAGGGACCCTCATTATGCTACCGTGTTAGTGTGAGGCTATTTTGAGCCTTGTTAGTGGTATTAACTAGCGATTTACTTTTACTTACTCTGTGCCCCATATACTAGCGTTATAAGATAATCTGTTTTTAGAGATAAAACTCTTAACATTCGATTTTCATGAAAACGCATCCCAGGGAACGATCGACTCGGTAACCATGTGTTAATTACCCCTAGGTTCATTTTTCTCCGGAATTGTCCTTTAAGTGTGTTTAAAGTCCCCAATCAAACACGGAAGATTAGATTGTAAAAAAAAATTAATTAAACAAAAATATTTTAAAAGTTAAAAAAAGAGGAAAGCATGTGATACTAACTAATCTAGCGTGAGCAAAGTTATCTTTGGTAATCTTCAGTATTTATCATGACAAACACTCACATTTGATACTTAATGAGCATTAATGTGATCATTTGTGGCTTTTTGTTTTAAAATAATCTTCTAGAGTGGAATTGAGTCGCCTATAAATGAACATCGATACAAACAGACGAATATATAAAGCCATTAAAATAAATGAAGATTAATAAATTATTCAAATAGATATATGAGAAATTACATCATCATTCAGGTTTCTGTTGTGTGAATATGAGCTTGATCCAGTTCAGCTTTTCTGGATCTAATGTCAAAACCATAAACCAGCCACGCCCACCAGAGCAGTGACAACCAATCGGATCACAACCTCGGACAGAATATGAGGAATAAAAACATCAAAATGATATCAGCTCAGTCAATAATACGAGTAATACGAAGTTCCAATGACCATCGTGAAGGGCTTCGAGCAGAACATCAGCCAGTTTTCTCACAGGTGACTGGGCCTACCAAAGAGCCTGAGCAGCATTGCCCTTTATGGGCACACCAACAATCTGCAGCTTCCTTTCACAGGCCTGACAGAGGAATTTAAGGTTCCTTTTTTAAGGAATTTAAGAAATTTAAGTTAGAGAGTTGTTACTTTATAGAGACTCAACCGACACCAGAGTCTCCTCTGCAGGCATCACAGTTAGAACTGGGAAGAACTGGCGGACACAGGAGGCAGCTGAGCAAGCTAAAGCAAGGCTGAGACATGGCATGTTGGATGAGCCGGGTTTGGTAGCTACACAAGACCACAATACAACAAAGCCCGGGGGAGAGAGAGACATCAGCTGATCCAAGGAGAGATCCGTGTAGAGGTAGAAGAGGAACATCGGAGTAGGACGGTGGCTATGTGCAAGTAGGGAGCTTGGACTTATTGGGACCATACACCTGAGCAGAACTTTGGAAGACAGAACCAGCTAGACTTTAGTTTCTGATCCAGTCAGTGTATTATGTCCTTCCAAGCCCAGCCAACCTGCATTGCTTGGGTTTAGCCAGTACCCCAGCAGGCCCACTGTACCTGGCAAGGGGTTCCTTACAGCACATCTTGAGCTGCTGCCCAAAAGCCTTGGAAGAGGGGAGGTAAGGGTAGTGCCATGGCCAGGTGCTGAAGGCAGTAGCTGACACCATCTGCATCGCAATCCAACAGAGCAAACATCAGCTCCCAGTAAGGCACAACATTGCCTTTGTGGAGCCCAGGGCCTCAATTGGGCTGCTAGCCTCAGCTTGTCATTGCCAGCTGAAGGTTTACCTAGGGAAGCAGCTGAAGTTTAAAAAAAAAACAAAAAAACATTGCAATGAAGGCTCTCAGGCCAGATTTGGTCTTAACATCTGACTGTTCCAAACAAGTGATCATGTTGGAACTTACTACACCTTGGGAGGACGGGATAGGGGAGGCCCATGAGCGCAAGAAGGGTATCTCGAATTGGCTGAATGTAGAAGGTATGGGTGGAGGGCCCACTGCAAGCACATTGAGGGAGGCTGCAGGGACTTCGCAAGACAGTCTCTACACCGGACACTCGGTCTCCTTGGTGCTAGAGGGTTGCAGGAAAGAAGAGCCAGCAAGAACATCACAGAAGCTGCGGAATAAAACATCAAGGTGGCTGTGGATCAAGAGGGGTGATCCATGGGTAAGTGCACTACTTGGACACATAATTCGTTTGAATAAGAAAAATCTAGGCTCTTAAATGAAGTGGGCACGATATAGTCTAAGCTAACTAAAGAACTCCACAACTGTAAACAATGAACCTTGTCAAAGAGATAATCCCAACTAGAGAATCCCGGAGCTAAGTACTTCATGGCCATGCAAGCTTCAAAGAGATGAGTCTAGCTAAAGGAAGAACATTGCAAACGTTAGGTAGTTTGTAAAGAAAACGAATTAGTTCGGAGATGGCACAGCTTGCGCCCCACAAAGATAATGTGGAGGTTTTTTGACCCCCAAGACAGGGGTCTTCTTCTTAAAGACCTCTGAGGGACCTCTCATGGAAATCTCTTAAAAAAAACACTAAGACTGCTTTTACATGATCAAAATGAATCAGATTAATAAAAAAAAAATACTGCTCATAACTCAGAAGATGACTTGAATGAAATCTGCGTAAAATTGATCATATTCTTATAATGGGGATCATGTCTAAACTGTACTCTCTGTTTAGAGCGGAAAGTTAAGAGACCACAGATAACGTGTAATTTATGGTGAGAGGAGGAGAAACAGCCACCTCTGAACTAAAGACAGAGTCTAATTGGTCAGAAATCCCAGAGTGGCTGGACTGACTCCTAAGTTTAAAATCTCAGGACACGAACAAAGGATCAGACAGAGTCAGAAGACAGAGGCATGATCAAAATCCGATGAAAATGGTTTAACAGCTTCATTCAAGCCATCTGTCTCTCATCTCACTTACTTTCCTTTCTTTTAGTTAGTTTATTTTCTTTTGTTGAGTCTTGTGTTCTAAGTTAAGTTTTGCCGCAAAGCCCGCCTCAAACTTCAACTCTGCTTCATTCATCCACCAACACACCACCGTGATTGGCCGACCAAGGCATCACTCAAAGACATGACAAAGATGCCAGATGAAGGAAAACCCCATCAAAGACCAACACAAATCATGTCCACAAAAGGGGAAATGAAACTAGACAGATATCTTTTGAGTAATCAAGAAATCCATATTTGCTCTTACCTAGTAACAGAAGGGTTTGCTGGATTATACAAATGAAGAACCAATCATATTGGAGAAAAAATATGTACCGTATCATGTCACCTTTGCCATGCTCCTATTCTATAAAAACTGTTGTATTCTTTTTGCTGGTGGGATTCTCTCTGAAATTGTTCTGAGATCCTCCGGTCGCATATTCGAAGGCATTGTCTGGAGTCTGTGTTAGTGGAACACTAGAGACCTTATTCCCAAGTGCTAGTGTTCGTAAATATAGTTGTAAATATTATTGTGTAAATATTATTAAGTGTCGACTGGAGACACCCCAGATAAACGTAGGGGAAAATCTGTTTATTTTCCTCCAGGAGGCACTCAATGTCATACATGTAATAAAACATGGAGAGACTCTTGAACCTCAGAGTGAGAAAACTTTATTGATAAAGGCAAGCAAATACGACAGATATACAGCAGTAGAAGTAAAGTAAGATCTGTGTAAACAATAAAGAGATATAAACAATGAAGCCTTTCAAAATCTTTTAAATCTGACACGGAAAAAAGCAAAGAGAGAAAGCTGTTATATTTCAGTGTGTTCACATTCAGCCTGTAGAGGAGCTTCATTATTTAATCATTATTACATTAATTATTATTAATAATTATTATTAACACCATTAACCATCACTGACTGACCAATAACAACACTGAAAGACAGACAAGATCCTTTAAGTGTGTTTAAAGTCCCCGAACAAAAATTTAAGATTTGATTGTAGAAAAAAAAAAAAAAAAAAAAAAAAAAAATGTAAAGAAAAAAGTTAACAAAAGGACAGCATGTTATAGCTAGCGTGGGCAAAGTCATCTTTGGTAATCTTCAGTATTTATCACAACAAACACTCTTATTTGACACTTTTAGCATTAATGTGATAATGTGTTTATTTTTTTTTATTTTTTTTTTATTATATTCTGGGGTAGAAATGAGCCGCCTATGAAGAACATTGATACCAGCAGATGAATATATAAAGCAATTACAAATAAATGAAGATTAATACATGATTGAAATAGTTATAAGAAATTACATCATCATTTAGGTTTCTAATGTGAGAATATGTGCTTGATCTCGTTCAGCTCTTCTGGATCTGATCTCATAAACCACAATAATGACAGTAGCCACGCCCACCAGAGCAGAGAGGACCAATCGGATCACAGCTTCAGTAGGACCACAACAGTGGACAGAGTCTGAGGAATAAACACATCAAACTGAGATCAGATCAGATCAGAACCAACAAACTCCATTCAGCCATAAACTGACTGTTGTGTTCAAAAAGAGAATTTCTGTGTTCACATTCACAATATAAAAGAAATGCCATGTTTGTTAAGAAATTCTTTAGTGAGAAAGCAAACGATACTCCAACTGAACAGCAAAACCAGTCAGACAGAACTAGTCGAGTCAGTGACAGCAGATTCTGAGTAAATAACTCCTGATAACATGTGAGTTCAGGGTGAGCCACTAGATGGAGGTGTTGCTCCTCAGACGAGACCACAGAGACAAATCACACTAGAGATTTAAAAACTTTATCGTTCCCTGTTGGAGGAAATGGAGCATCGATATGTTGTGATTATGTATTTCACTGTGATCTCAAAGCATATTATAATGTGTCTCAAATCAGTATTTTCTCAGGATAAAGGTGTCACAGGTTTGTTTATTATTGTGTATAGAAGAACAAAAAGAAAGAGGTACTAACAATGTAAATATTTACCAATAATGTTTTAAATAATGTTTTAATAATGTTAAGTTTATGCGTGGCACACTGCTGAACTCTTTAAAATGTACACAAAGTCTGTACTCCTCCAGGGGGCGCTCGACATAATAAATGCAATAAAATATGGAGAGACTCTTGAACCACAAAGTGAAAAACTTTATTGATAAAGGCAAGCAAATACATATGACAAATATACAGCAGAAGTAAAGTGAGATCTGTGTGTCTCTTTATTATTATTTTTGTATGAAAGAGAAATATAAACAAAGCAGTTCAAATAGGATTAAAAAAAAATCTGACATTGAAAGAGAGCAGAATCTGAAATAATCATCAATATTTATCATGACAAAAACACAAGAAAAAAAATAAAATTTGAAGAACCTTTAAAGTTCAGCGTTCTGCTTTAGATTTCAATACTTCCTGAAAAAGATGAACATATAAAGCCATAAATAAATAAATCTCACAAATAATAACATATGCAAAATCAGTTTGTGAGAAATGACATCATCAGTCATGTACCTGATGTGTGAATATGTGCTTGATCTCGTTCAGCTCTTCTGGATCTGATCTCATAAACCACAATAATGACAATAGCCACGCCCACCAGAGCAGAGAGGACCAATCGGATCACAGCTTCAGTAGGACCACAACAGTGGACAGAGTCTGAGGAATAAACACATCAAACTGAGATCAGATCAGTCAGTAAACACTAATATCAGCGCTGACATCAACTAATATCAGCAGTGCTGTGGTACCTGCACATGTGTGACAGAGTGTGTTGATGTCCAGATGTGTGGTCTGGTTGCTGATGGGATTGTTCAGCACACAGCTGTAGGGGTTTTTATCCTGATATTCCACCTCCAGAGGTAGAGAGAGACTGATGCTGAGATCAGACGCACTGATGCTGGACAATACACTGATTTCTGCGTACCAGGAGAGAGTCACATGACTCACATTCACCACTGATGAACACAGCAATGAACATGAAGATGAAGAACAGTGTGAAGAGTTACTGATGACAGGAACAGGCAGACGAGCTGGAAAACATGAGAGAATAAAGATGAGGACGAATGAAGATATTCAAGCAGACGAGGAAGAAACATCGAGAGGAACCGAGATGATCAAAAGTAGAGCATTTAAAACAATCTGAAATAGAAAGTTAAATACAAACCTAAACCATTTAAACAATAAAACAACATGTTGACAACAGAATGATAATATACTTGTCTAAATTTAGACTTTAAAAGCTGTAATAAATACAACAAGTGATAATTAACTCACTAAAGACAGTGAGGCTGAACCTCTTGATCACACTATTGATCAGTAGTTTATAATCTCCATCATGTTCAGTTGTGGTGTTTGTGATGGTCAGAGATCCAGTTTGATTGTCCAGCTTCAGTCTGTCTCTGAATCTCCCATCAAGAACATCATCATATACAGTGATGCCTTTGGGCCGTTTATTGATTCCAGTTATTAAAGTGGTTTCAGGTCCAAACAACCACAAAATCCGAACACCATCCATCATTTCGGTGAGATCAGAGTCTAGAGTGACTGAATCTCCCTCCATCACTAAGTTTTCATCTGTATCACCAAAAACACACACAGAAGAAACAGAAACAGGGTTTGTCACAGATTAAGACTTTTAAATGACTTCATGATAGTTAACAAAATTAAATAGTTCAAAATGTAACATTTCAAGTGAATGATATCTGTAACGAGGCGGTCAACTTTGAAAACGAGGAGAGGATCTCAGTGCAGGGGATTTATCAATAAACAATAATAATAGGAACAAGATACAAAACAAAGTAGAACAGAACTGAGACACATGCACATGTACATCCGCAAAAACACAACAACCACATATACATATACATATACATATACACACACACACATACAGAGGGTAATATGATAAGACACCTGGGAACAATAAGAGACTAATCAACAAGAAAAACTACAAAGACTACAAACATGGCACAAAATCAGGAAATAAGTCAAACTTCCAAACCAGATACAAAGAACATATGAGAATATTATGCAACAAAACAGACAAAAAAAGAAGCAAAATGGTGTGTGGATCAATAATTGCATCTTTAAACTAAATATTGTAAAACAGTTGAAAGTGATATTTAACTCACCATAGACAAAAAGACTGAAAATCATCCTCTTATAGTTGATCTCTAGTTCATAATTGTCTGTGTCTCTGAATATGGTGTTTGTGATGGTCAGAGATCCAGTTTTATGATCCAGCTTCAGTCTGTCTCTGAATCTCCCATCAAGAACATCATCATATACAGTGATGTTGTCGGCCCGTTTATTGATTTCAGCTATTACAGTGTTTTTAAACCTCCACTGAATCACATCATCATCCTTCATTTCAGTAAGATCAGAGTTTAGAGAGACTGAATCTCCCTCCATCACTGACACTGACTTCAGTCCTGAATCACCAAACACACAGAACAAACAGAAACAGGGTTCGTCACAGATTAGGACTGTTATTTGAAAGTTTACTAAAGTAAATAGTTTGAAGTTTAAATTTGAAGTTAATATTATCATAAAACAACAGAAGCTAAATGGAGTTTGGATTAATAATTGTATGATGTGCTGATTAAAATATAAAACAGGTGAAACTGATATTGAACTCACCACCGTAGACAGCAAGAGTAAAAGGCTTGATCGCACTGTTGATCAGTAGTTGATAAACTCCAGCATGTTCAGCTCTGGTGTTTGTGATGGTCAGAGATCCAGTTTGATTGTCCAGCTTCAGTCTGTCTCTGAATCTCCCATCAAGAACATCATCATATACAGTGATTCTGTCGGCTGTTACATTGATTTCAGCTATTAAAGTGTTTTCATCTCCAAACCTCCACTGAATCACATCATCGTCCTTCATTTCAGTAAGATTAGAGTTTAGAGTGATTGAGTTTCTCTCCCACACTGACACTGATGTTACTGCATCACCAAACACACCTGAAGAAGTTTTCACAGAGTAAAGCTTTAAAATCATTTAATGTTGGTTTGATGAAGATTCACTAAAATCCTTGTAATCACTCAAATGTGAAACTAAGACTAATGCTGTTGGGTATTTAAGCTTCATATTTAATTGATATTCACAAGCACTAATAACTGAATACCTTGAAAAACTATAAAATCAAACTTGACCTCACATTTACTTCAATGAGCATAACAATGAATGTTAATCCTCTCGAACTAATTTAACCAGTATTTTTTACATGGTAACAAAAAAGAAAAAACTGAAGCCATAAAAACACATTTAAAACTCACCATCCAGACGCCACAAACACAAACAGAGCAAAACTAATTTCAGAAACATTTTCTTCATCGGTTCACTGAAAATCCCACGATAGTAACTCTTAATATCTGAAACACTCAGATTGATCTGAAACACGACTGAACTGAGATATTTATCTGGTCGTGACCTCAGTCACAGTTTCCGTTCACACGTCCATCTCCTTTAACATCTTGAGAATCAACAAGCTTTTGCTGATCTTACATTTTCAAATGAATTATGGCCCTGAATGAAAACTAATAGCAGAAGAGAGAAATATATTTGATTAGATTTTTTTGTATCTACTGGTGTGTTATTAGTGTTAGCTGTCAATCATATTCAATAATTTTGATTAAAAAAAAATATATAATAATTTTGCTAAATGTATCAAATATATCATGGACAGCTGACTCCAGAAGTTTCCCAAATTCTTTGTGTAGAGCACTCATAACCATACTCATTTGTTATTGTCCTTGAAGGCTTAAACAAAGCCAATCTCACACTCCTGAACTCCTCAAATACAGACAATCTATTAAATGCCCGACCAGAGAGGAGTATTTGGGACACTCTGACCACATCATGGTCCATCTGATTCCTGCATACAAACAGAAATTAAAACTATCCAAACCTGTTGTGAAGACATCAAAGCAGTGGACCAGGAAGGCTATGGAGGATCTTCAGGCACGCTTGGACTGTACTGACTGGGATGTATTCAGGACTTCTACCAACAATCTGGATGAGTACACTGAGGCTATGACAACAAGCTTCTGTGAGTATAGCCAAGGGCGCCGTAAAGGGGTGGAAGGTTAGGACGATTCTAAGGGCCCAGGCTGATTTAGGGCCCAGAAGAGCAGACCCCCTTTTTCTTTTCTTAGTTCTTTTCTCTTTTTTATACATACATTAAATGTGCTAGGGCCCCTCATGCACTAAATGTGTATTTTGTACGTTTTGACCATAGATTTAATATTTAAAAAACAAATAATGTATTTACTGTTTCAGTCACACCCCTCCACCTCACAATGGTTCATTCCACCTGCGCTGTCCGAGCTACGATCGCTAGTGTAGCGTCTCTTGCTTATTGCACTTGCTATGATGCAGCGCAGACAGTGACACACGCAGGCATGTCACATCAAAAGTCAGGGCATCAAAAACGGAAAGAGAAGACAGAGAACGCCGAAGTCGACAGTATGTCACACAGTTTTTCAAAAAGAAAGGTAGCTTGCCCTATTCCTGTATTCCAAAACTTTCAGAGTTAGGCTACTTATTTTTGTTGCTACATGACCTGCTTTTATCTAGCTAGCCTAGTAAAATAATTACTGAATTATGATTTACATCCAACAATAATAACATCTCTGCTGTCTCCGGGTTATCATGTCTCGTAGACACAGATTCAGCGGCTGCTGCACACCCACGTCCTCCTTCCCCCACGTCCCCCGTCCCCGTCTCATGGAGCGTTCACACCGGACGCGAATAGCGCGTCAGGCGCGAGTGATTTCAATGTTAAGTCCATGCAAATACGCGTTGTAATTTCGTTTCAAACTTTTGTTTTTACGCGCGTCAATTTCGCTCTTGACGCGCGAATTAACACAAAAGTGGTCAAGCGTAGACTTGCAGGCGCGTATGCGTATCGATGCGTTGACTCTAGAGCCCTATAACTAGACGCGGCAGGCGCGAATTTGACGCGCTATTCGCGTCCGGTGTGAACGCACAGTCAGCCGAACAAGGTGAGCCTGCAGCGCGAAACTTCACGAAGATTGATTGAAGCCTCTAAACACGTCTTATCTACTGTGTTCGCCACATGATGATAACTTTACAAAACAAAAAGTAATCTACACGCTTCAAAAATGACAAAATCAGTTTGCCGTGTCGTGTGTTCTGTGAAGTGACAGTGCTGCTGCTACGATCGATGCTGTCAAACTTGACGTTCTTAATATTAATAAAATGCCCCAGAAAAAAATTATATAAAATTGAATAAAACATGTGTCTGTAGTAACCATTGGCTATAAGGAGTTTACAAAATAGATATTTTAATATTTTATATTAAGAAAACAAAATAATATGGTTATTACGTGTGTGTGTTTGACTTATACAGATGCAGAGTCAGCTTTATTGTCTGCACCTCGTATGCAACTATGCAATGTGCTAAGTATCTTTTTTAAAGTATATAGCCAGGGCATGTTTATTGGGTTAAATTGTATCTGTAAAAAATGTAGGGGGCCCAGAAATTTTGGTTTCCATAGGGCCCAGAATTTCTGGCGGCACCCCTGAGTATAGCAGTTTACCATCACACACCAGGGTGAGTTACAATAATGATAAACCCTAGTTCACAGACTTAAAAAACTAAGGCTGGAGAATGAAGTTGCGTTTAAAGCCCCCCTGAAATCGTTTTCGAACAAAGTTTTTTAGCTTTTATTATGAATATGTTAGCCTTAAGGTTATGGATAAGCTGGTGTGCTCCAAAACAATGACAAAATGCACACTTTGGAGATATAAGCATTCAAAACTTTCTCTCACTTCCGTTAAATGGATCACAGATTTTTTTTTACATAAAAAAAATCAGACTCACATCAGTCTGCGAATCAGACTCGCAGACTTTAGCTTCTCATCACATCTTCTGTCCAATCAAATGCTCTCTAGAATCTAAAGCTCCGCCCCCTATGTTATAAACACCACCTGGCCAAAGCGACCATTGACATGTCATGGAGAATCATGGGTTGGAGATTAGGGTTGCGCGATATGCTCCATTTTCATATCGTCCTATCGTCAGCCTGTGAGATCGGCGATACACGATATTATCGTGAGGGGGCGGGGCTTACTTATTTGATTATTAACTTGCTTATTTACTCATCAATTTGCTTGTTTTATTACTTCGTTTTAAATGAGAATCTTTTTTCTATTTTGCTAGCAAAGGTGGAGTGTTTATTAATAGGCTAAATCAGGTTATTTCCTGGTATAGTGAGGTAAAAAAAGATCCTAATCATTCTTGTATCTGACTCGGAGTATTTCAACATGTCAGCGGGAAATTTACGGACACACATTATCCTCTCATGCCGTTACAGATCTGCAGCATTTTGACTGTTTGACGAGATGTGAACACGTTTTAATTTCTTGATTCAAGAAAGAGTCGGAGTCTGCGATATATGTCCTCCTACCAGTGCTCTCTCTGTCTGGATGCACTTCACATGCGCACCGCACTTCAATAACGCAGGTGTTTTAAATGCCAGGAGAAATCAGAGGCAAAAATCTAAAAGTCGATCGGTTATACGCCGACTTAAACTTATGACTTGACTCAGATAAAGGAAAACGGGTTAATCCGTTTACATGACCACATGCATTGTCAGTTTATTCAGCATAATCGAGTTAATAACGTGCATGTAAACGCGCTCAATCCCTGAAAACGAAAGCAGAAACGGACTGAGCTTTCACTGCATTAACGGCGCGTTCTCTCAGAGTCGACGGTGGATAACGGTAGGCTACAGCAACTATCTTAATTTACTGGCTGAATATTTCTCTTGTGGACTTACATTATTGACAGCGAAAAAATTAGAAGAATATTTCTTGTTAAACAAGTTTGAAGTTGCTTGTGATTTTCACAGATGGCAGAGTTTCACAGATGCTTCGTGAACTAAAGACTTATATTAGGCCTAGGCGGCCTATATCATTTTATTGATATTATTATTATAATTAATATTTTGTAATTGTATTGTTTTTAGTGTTATTCGTGTCATTAAATATTTTGTTAATGTGCTATGGAAACAAAATACTGACGAACAACGATGCCGCGTCTTCATCTAGGCTCTGTATAAAAATTATGCGTCTGTTAAAGCACTCTTGACAATTTGTGAATGGATCACCTTGCAATGAAATTTCGTTGTGGGATGTAGTTTTTGTTTTGTCTGTTTTAAAAACATTTTCTTTGAGGAGTCCTCATACGCGCGTGATATGGCGCAAGTGTGGTTATGTGGTGATGTCGTTATGAATTTAGGCAAGGCAAATATAATTGTAGTTCCTAATTAATTTAATAACTATACTAGCTTCATAATAATAATAATAATGATTTAATACATTAATGGAAAAACAAGCCAATTATCGTATTGATATCGTCAAAGGCATCTGCCATCGGCAATATCTCTGTCTATCGTCGATACACGATACTATCGTCTATCGGCACAACCCTATTGGAGATATGTGTTCACTTACTCAAACGCTCAAGTTTTATTCCATTTTCCAACTGTACGGTGGATAAGAATGAAATGGCTAGAGTTTATTCACACCTTTACTATTGAATCCAACGTATCACCAGCCCTCGGATTTGCTTCCATGGTGCTGTCAAGTACAAATTGAGGTCTGTGAGAAAAACTAAACACTATTGTCTATTTGAAAAGGGGGAGGAGCCATTCAATACGTCCCTGTTTTAGTGGAAATTACATCAACGCATCATAAAAAGCTGCATGTTCCAAGGCACTTCAGTGGGCCTTTAAGAGTGGGGACAGAAACAGGTTTAGTAAGTCAAAGCACAAGTTTAGCAAGGCAGTGAAAGAAGCTATACTCTGAGAAACTACAACAGCAGTTGTAGCCAATGACTCCACTTCTGTCTGGAAAGAGCTCAGACAGATCACAAACTGCAAACCTAAAGCCTGAATGAGTTCTGCTGTTGCTTTGAAAGAGATTGGGACAGCCCTGATGCCATTCCCTCATGATACCGGCCATCAACTCTAGCCCATCAGCTTCACCCATAGACTGTAAAAAAAAAAGATGGACGACGCCCCTAAACTCTCTTCCATTGGTGAAAAGTGAAGCCGCCAAAGTCCTACTATGGCGCTGACATCTTGCGCTGATTTGGGACCTGCTTCTGCACATTAGTGAACGCGGGACCCGAGTCTGCACAGTAGTGAACGCTGGACCCGAATCAGCGCAGTAGTGAACGCAGGACCCGAGCCTGCGCAGTAGTGAACGCAGGACCCGAGCCTGCGCAGTAGTGAACGCTGGACCCGAGCCAGCCCAGTAGTGAACGCTGGACCCGAGCCAGCGCAGTAGTGAACGCTGGACCCGAGCCAGCCCAGTAGTGAATGCTGGACCCGAGTCAGCGCAGTAGTGAACGCTGGACCCGAGTCAGCCCAGTAGTGAACGCTGGACCCGAGTCAGCGCAGTAGTGTAACGCTGGACCCGAGCCTGCGCAGTAGTGAACGCTGAACCCGAGCCAGCCCAGTAGTGAACGCTGGACCCGAGTCAGCGCAGTAGTGAACGCTGGACCCGAGTCAGCGCAGTAGTGTAACGCTGGACCCGAGCCTGCGCAGTAGTGAACGCTGGACCCGAGCCAGCGCAGTAGTGAACGCTGGACCCGAGCCAGCGCAGTAGTGAACGCTGGACCCGAGTCAGCGCAGTAGTGAACGCTGGACCCGAGCCAGCGCAGTAGTGAACGCTGGACCCAAGTCAGCGCAGTAGTGTAACTAGGGATGCACCGAATATTCGGCCACCGAAAATGTTCGGCCGAAAATGGCCCAAAAGTGCATTTTCGGTTTTCGGCCGAAAGACTTTTATCACCGAAACAATACGGCCGAAATGTTGTGATGACGCAAACAGCAGATACCGCGACCTGCACGTGCTTGTCTGAAGCAACATATCTGCGGTGTGGACGTATTTCAATATATCTGAGAGTGACCCACGGACAGCGATTTTCAAAACACAGACATCCCAAGTCTTCCGGAAGTTCCGGGAGTCTCCCGCGTATTGATAGCGGCTCCCTGATGCCCGCAAATTAGTTTAAATCTCCCGGAATCGCGAGCGAGCATACGTAGCGCGCACGCACGCGGCAGAGAGAGGGAGCGAGAGACCTTGCGTGTACCAGAGCAGCCGTCATTTCTCAGAGGTGTGTGTGTTTACCTTAGCTGTTTATGGTTTTTGCAACTCACGTCCATGAGCATATAGCTGCAGATATTATTATGGGCTATGGCAGTATTGGCCTAAATGCACTTTGTTTTTATGAGAGAACATTTAATTTTTAAACCTTTCTGCAGGCCAGTAGGCTTTTACATTATTATTTAATGTACACATGAGTGGGGTCAAGTTAAACATTTAATTTTATATACTTTGCAATGTGCTAAATAAATATTTGCATACAATTTTAATTGATTTATTCTTTGAAACTTTAATATTAATTTATGCAATTGCAATGCCTTGATTTTAGTAAAGTTAGTACACAGTCATAGCCATAAATGCAATTGTACTAATAATTGGCATAATTTCTTTCGGTGTTTCGGTTTTCGGTTTTCGGCCTTGGTTTCCTCTTTTTCGGTTTTCGGTTTCGGCCAAGAATTTTCATTTCGGTGCATACCTAAGTGTAACGTAACATTCTCATTTTCCAGCAGTTATTTTCCTCTACATCTCATTAGCAATTTCGATTTTGGCACGCTCTGCAGCAGCTGACCACTAAGGAGCGAATGTACAGTGACGTGACATAACTGCCAGATTCAAACTGTGCTTTCGCGCTATGGCTGGCGCTGAGCCAAAGACAGACATGACACAATGGTGTCTATGGAAGCAGCAATAACAATACATTCAAATATATTTGCCGACGTGGGCGTTTAGCGATGCCGTCTCAACATCGTGATGTCTGTCAGCCATCGCAATGGACGATTGCGTCCATTCTATCGGCCTAACCCTAAAGGTGATGATACACAGAGCAACTTTTTGAGCAATGTTGCCGTCAACGGGCAACCAGATGAGACACAGGGCCCACGACCGATCTAAATTATCCAGATAGAAATGTATTGCCCATTTTCAATGGGAAAGTGCCCAAGCAACAATTGCTCGGCAAGACTGCCCAGCAACATTGCTCAAAAAGTTTCCCTGTGTATCATCACCTTAAGAGCAACTCTGTCTGTTCCCACGGTGATGCTGCACTGACTAACGAGCTTAACACATTTCTTTTGCTCGATTTGAAGTTCAATCCCAGAAAGAGAGACTGAACAGACACTTATACACTTATATTGAGCACACGTGAGGTACAGTGTACATTTGAAGAGAATCAATCCACGGCATGGATGGTGTCTGAGGAGTTAAAGAATGTGTTGGACAGTTAGCTGAGGTATTCACGAGTATCTTCAACCTGTCCTTATCGCAGGCAAGAGTCCCCAAGTGCCTGAAGTCATCTATCATGGTACCAGTACCAAAGAAAACAAACATCAGCAAGTTGAATGATGAATCAGCCTACAGAGCGGAAGTACAGAACTTGGTAAGCTGGTGCTCAGATAACAACTTGATCCTCAACACAGAGAAAACCAAGGAGCTAATTATCAATTTTGGGAGATCACACAAGCTGGAATACGCTCCAGTATTTATCAACGGAGAGAGAGTGGAGAGAGTGTCCAGTTTCAAGTTTCTGGGCAAATACATCTCAGATTCAGATTCAGATTTTATTTACTGCCATGTCAGCATTCAAAGCTATTTTCATTCAAATTCAATTAATCAATTTTTGACTTTCTAACTGCTCTGTAACAACTGTTTTGTAATCCTTTTATTTCTGCACAGATATTTTTTGATGGTTATGCATTATTATGTTAACTACTGTTATTATCTTCTTATTTTACATTGGATTTATTATTTTTAAATAGTTATTTTATTTATTTGGTTATCTTATAGAATTGTATTGCTTAGAATTAGTATAGTTTTTACCATTACTTTTATTTATCGAATTATTGCATCTAGTGAAGAAGCTGCAAATGTAAAATTTTGTTGGACGGGGACAGTTTAACGCATACAGTGACAATAAAGAAATTCAATCATTCATTCAACCGATACGTTTAAAATAGCTGACTGATTCAGGGACAAAGCCAGTGATTGAATTTATTAACGAGTCATTAACTCACCTGATTCATTCAAAAAGGCAAATTCATTCAGTAATAAAACACCGATCCGTGTTATTCGAAGAAGACAGACGACTATTCTGTAGATTTGTTTGGAACTATATTCATGGAAAACAGAGCAAAAACAGACAATATTGTGTCTAAAATGTAACTCTGTGTTTAACTTGTTTGTTGAACTGTTGCATAACATCAATATCACATTTGCAATCGTGCTGATGTTCAGGAAAAAAGCACTCTTTCTCATGCGATATTGCTTAACACGGTCATATGACAGAAGCATAAAAAGATATGAAAAGTCAAACAGATATTTTATCCTCACATCTTAGTGGTCAGTCTAACTGCATTAGGCTACATCGTGCAGTAAAAGCACGTACTTTTAATGCGCAAGTGCAGGAGTTTATCGTACTTGAAAAAAACTATTGACACACACAGCAACCAAACATCCAGCAGGAGCATCCACTCCAAAACCAGTGAATAACATTACATATTTATGACATTTAACATGTATAACATTTACATTTATGTTTATGTTTGCATGCGTTGTTACAACTAAATTCATGAGTGAATGTTAATGAGAAAACACAGTAACCTGAAAATTATTTTATTTATTTTGAGAAATGTGCATTTGGTTACCTGAGAGATTTGTTGTTTGGAATATCTGGGTTTACAACATGATCTCTGTTTTATGATTGCAGACTTTGGTATTTTGTCAAATCTGAGCAAAATAACACTTTTGAAACTCTAGTTGAAACATGTGAGTTTACCTTTTTTTTTCTTCCGAAGAAACTGAGAAGTGTAGAGGCCTGGATCAATGTTTCCTGAAATTCAAGTATGACGAGCTCACACAATCCTGTATACTATGTTTATAACAGTAACAAGGCTTAGAAAAACGTCAAAAATTTTGACATATTAGTGAACCACCATCTCAAACAAAGAGCCTGTGAAGCATTGAGCGCCTCCTGCTGGATGACCCTGTGATGACGCACTTCCACAGTTTTTAACATCCTACATACATCTATCAGAAAAATAATGTACAATTATAATGTTGCAGGCCCAGCTGACAGATTAACTGATGCCTGTAAAACAGGATTAAAGAAAAGAAAGTCGCGTCTGGTCTTTCACAGCTGCTCTGCTGATATTTTTATTTTAACAACCAGTTAATTTCAGTTACACACAATTGTTTTTAAAGCATTACTTCACATTCCTTAGTGTCTCTCTTCTATCACGGTGTCAAAATAAATCACCTTTTGTCACTCGTTTGCCTCCTTTCTTCATTTCACCTTCTTTAGTTAACATTTGAACAGACTTCTTATAAACAGCAATATTAATATTGACCAACACGATAATTAGTGTGAATTTACTCATAATATTCAATGCAATTATGTTTTATTCATGCTGTACTTGCTTCTTAAAGCTAATTCACTCTTATATCCCCCACAGGAGTGGATTCATAATAGATGCACAGATTCAGCGGCTTCCTACACTTTCCTCAGAGTCTGATCACGTGACTAGTAAGCGCGCCAAACGCGATCACAGAGTGAGCTTCCAAGAGATACTTAACGCAATCTATTAACTCTTTAACACGAACAAATAAACATTTTGTAAAACCAAAATAAGTAATAAAACACTATAGTTAAATATAATCCTCACTGGAGCATATTAAATCATTTTCTTCATGTTAGCGTGGACATCATAAATCAAGACAACAGCACGTCCTCAAACTGCTTCACCAATAACAGTTTACATTCACTGTACATTGTAATAGTCCAATCACTGCTCTTTTTAAATAGTTTCTCTTTTTATTCCCGTGTTTTTACCTGTAAAGCAGGATAAAGTCAGAAGTGCAGGAGAGTCGCGTCTGGTCTGTCACAGCTCCTCTGCTGATATAAGGACGCATGCGCAGTGCACGATTCTGTATTCTCTTGTTTTTTTTGTTTTTTTTTTGTCCATGTAGTTCGATGAACATTCGTTTTCGTTCATTTACACATTAGTACGGAGCCCCCCTAGTCCCACTTTGGCAAAAAAAAATTATTATAACTATCTTGTGGCCTCAAGATAGTAACTCGTGGCCTCAAGATAGTAACTCGTGGCCTCAAGATAGTAACTCGTGGCCTCAAGATAGTAACTCGTGGCCTCAAGATAGTAACTCGTGGCCTCAAGATAGTAACTCGTGGCCTCAAGATACTAACTCGTGGCCTCAAGATAGTAACTCGTGGCCTCAAGATAGTATATCTCGTGGCCTCAAGATAGTAACTCGTGGCCTCAAGATAAGTAACTCGTGGCCTCAAGATACTAACTCGTGGCCACGAGAAAGTGAGTTTTTTCAAGGCGAACGTTCCTTTTAATGTTTCCATGGCGACGCGTCACGCGATACACCGCAGCCACAATAATACTGTATGACAGATGTGTCGCTTTTATTTCGCTTTTCCTTTTTTATTCAAAATATTCACAAACTTGCTTACCATGTCATCAACTAGCCCCTGAGAGTACGGCGCCACATTTAGAATGTTCAGTGCTGCCAGATCCAAACTGTGCTTTCGCGCATTGGCTGGCGCTGAGCCAGAGTCGGACGCGTTCAGCGCTGTCATCACAACTAAGCAGTTTTTTCAACTTCATAATGTTTATTTTTGGTTTCAGATATTTAAATACACATAAGCACGAGTAAAACAATACATTTGGAGTTTGTAAAACACACTGATGTCTGTGGAAGCAGCAATAACAATCTATTCAAATATAATTTGCCGACATGTGTTATTCATATTAGACAAACATAGTGCAAGACAAGGAACTATAAAGTTTACTCTATTCTTCTCAGTTCACCGGCCACTTTCTTGCATTTATTTCGGGAGAAACTGATGAATTTACGTGCTGTAAATCCGACTGACAGGACAACATTGCAGCGCCCATCTCATGTTATTATAGATCAAGATTATTTATAAAGGTTTTTAAACGAGCCAGAGTCGGACGCGTTCAGCGCTGTCATCACAACTAAGCAGTTTTTCAACTTCATAATGTTTATTTTTGGTTTCAGATATTTAAATACACATAAGCACGAGTAAAACAATACATTTGGAGTTTGTTAAACACACTGATGTCTGTGGAAGCAGCAATAACAATCTATTCAAAGATAATTTGCCGACATGTGTTATTCATATTAGACAAACATAGTGCAAGACAAGGAACTATAAAGTTTACTCTATTCTTCTCAGTTCACCGGCCACTTTCTTGCATTTATTTCGGGAGAAACTGATGAATTCACGTGCTGTAAATCCGACGGACACATGCAGCGCCCATCATGTTATTATAGATCAAGATTATTTATAAAGGTTTTTAAACGACTAAACACACTCACTTACACGTATGTGAGAATCGGAATATCAGATAGGCTAGTTGATGACATGGTAAGCAAGTTTGTGAATATTTTGAATAAAAAAGGAAAAGCGAAATAAAAGCGACACATCTGTCATACAGTATTATTGTGGCTGCGGTGTATCGCGTGACGCGTCGCCATGGAAACATTAACATGGAAACGTTCGCCTTGAAAAAACTCAGTTTCTCGTGGCCACGAGTTAGTATCTTGAGGCCACGAGTTAGTATCTTGAGGCCACGAGTTACTATCTTGAGGCCACGAGTTACTATCTTGAGGCCACGAGTTACTATCTTGAGGCCACGAGTTACTATCTTGAGGCCACGAGTTACTATCTTGAGGCCACGAGTTAGTATCTTGAGGCCACGAGATACTATCTTGAGGCCACGAGTTATTATCTTGAGGCCACGAGTTACTATCTTGAGGCCACAAGATAGTTATAATATTTTTTTTTTGCCAAAGTGGGACTAGGGGGGCTCCGTACATTAGCACTGCATAAAGAAAATAAAGAAATGTAACCAGTGAATAACAATACTTTGAAGAAAAAAAAAACATAGCCTAATTGTGTAGGCCTACTTTGTGTATCACACCACACTATAGCCTACATTGTTATATTACCTTGGCTTTACAAAACACAAGTAAACACTTCTGTGAGGGTGTTTCTAATACAGATGCTGCGGGAGTGACGGAGAATTAAACATATTTCTCTGTTCTGACTCAATCTAATCAATCTCTCTATATTTTCTCTGTTTTTGGAAAGTCGTGGAAACAATGTAATGTTGATGTGTTTATGTGTGTATGTGTTTTACTCCAGAAAATCTGCCAGAGGCACACAATAATGTAATAAAAATGAATAAAATAATGTTTGTAGTGGTAGAAGAAGAATATTATTTAATAAAGACTTATTATTATATAATTTAATATAAATAATATTATTTAATAAACTATTTAACTCAATGTAAACATATACAATTTTTTAAATAATGTTTTAATAATGCTGTGTATGTGGTACACTGCTGAAATCTGTAATGCTAGATAAAGTTTTATTTTCCTCCACGAGGCGCTCGACATAATAAATGTAATAAAACATGGAGAGACTCTTGAACCTCAGAGTGAGAAAACTTTATTGATAAAGGCAAGCAAATACATGTGACATATATACAGCAGTAAAGTGAGATCTGTGTCTCTTTATTCATTTGTTTTATGGATTTCAGGGAAATATAAACAATAAAGCCTTTAAAACTGAAAACAGAGCACACCCTTGAAAATTCTTTAAAAGTTCAGCGTTCTGTTTTAGATTTCAGTACTTCCTGAAAAAGATGAACATAAAAAGCCATAAGTTAATAAATCATTAATAAATGCAAAATCAGTTTGTGAGAAATGACATCATCAATCATGTACCTGATGTGTGAATATGTGCTTGATCTCGTTCAGCTCTTCTGGATCTGATCTCATAAACCAGAATAATGACAGTAGCCACGCCCACCAGAGCAGAGAGGACCAATCGGATCACAGCTTCAGTAGGACCACAACAGTGGACAGAGTCTGAGGAATAAACACATCAAACTGAGATCAGATCAGTCAGTAAACACTAATATCAGCGCTGACATCAACTAATATCAGCGCTGGCGTACCTGAACCTGTGTGACAGAGTGTGTTGATGTCCAGATGTGTGGTCTGGTTGCTGATGGGATTGTTCAGCACACAGCTGTAGGGGTTTTTATCCTGATATTCCACCTCCAGAGGTAGAGAGAGACTGATGCTGAGATCAGACGCACTGATGCTGGACAATACACTGATTCCTTTGTACCAGGAGAGAGTCACATGACTCACATTCACCACTGATGAACACACCAATGAACATGATGATGAAGATGATGAAGAACAGTGTGAAGAGTTACTGATGATGACAGGAACAGGCAGACGAGCTGGAAAACATGAGATAATAAATTAACAGTGAGTAACAGTAACAGTGAGTAGCTATTTTATTAGTCGGTGTTTGAATGTTTTTATTGAGAGTTAGTGCAGTCTTCAAATAGTTCACCAACTGGTTGAATTCCACCTGGTAGTCTTAAACAGAGCTGAGAAAAAAGAGAACAAACAGAACAAAGAAAGCAGAACACAAAAAAACTCACTAATAAACACTTCCTAAAATGCAACAATTTAAATGTGAAGTAATTCACCATTTAAAGAAATACTGAATCTGTATGTGGTCTCTGTCATGCCGCTGATGGTCACTTCATATTCTCCAGAGTCTGTGGTTCTGGTGTTTGTGATGGTCAGAGATCCAGTCTGATGATCCAGCTTCAGTCTGTCTCTGAATCTCCCATCAGATATAGAAAAGATTCCAGCTTCTTTATCGATTACAGCTATAAGAGTCTCTGGACGACCAAACGTCCACATTATCAGATCATGTGTCTGGAGTTCAGTCTCAGAGTTTAGAGTGACTGAATCTCCCTCAGTCACTGACACTGACTTCACTTCAACACCAAACACACCTGAAGAACAAACACAACAAGATTTTTCTTTTAAAATCAATAAATACACTTTAAAAAAACATAGTGATGCTCTTCTGATCATTCGTTTCCCAAAAATTAGAAAACAGCGCCATTTTCGTTTTAAAAATTTTAACGAAAAAAAAATATCAATTTGGCCCTTCGTTTTTACGTTCAGTGGGTAGAAATGGTTAAACGCCATTAATATTTGATCCAGTATTCAGGATCTAATCATCTTAAATCATCATCATGTGCCCGTTGTAGGCCCTTTCGGTGATGGACAGGGGTCATCTCTCTGACTCTGACCGGTCTGAGGATATGTGGCCCATACGCACACTGTCAGAAATAGGGGTACAGTAGGAGTCCATTTCTGTCCCCCAAGGTACAATCTACACTAACGTACCCCATAGGGCTTATTATTGGACCTCAAGGTACATATATGTACCTTTTTGAGGGTCAAAAAGCATTAAAATGTACATATATGTACCGTTTCTTTTAAATGTTAAGGTACAATATTGAGGGTACAGCCCCAGTGATAAGCCATTGTACCCCTAAAGGTACAATTATGTACTTTATTTTCTGGAAAAAAAGGTACAAAACCTGTTGTTGGGGGTAGCCTTTCAAAACTAAAATACACTCTAAAAAACGCTGGGTTGAGAATGTTGGGAAAGGAAGCTGGGTTGATTTTACACAATTTGGTTTGAGTTTTTTTAGAGTAGGCTATAGCATTTAGGAAGTAACATGCACTGTTAAGGGAATAAATATGGTACAAAGGTGTACCGTTTTATATTGAATCATTGATAGCTTTTGTTCCTTTTCTTCGGAGTGTGTTCTCTGACACCTTTCTATCATTAGCAGCATTATGTTCAGCTATTTGAGCTACAGTAGCTCTAGCTCATCTGTGTGATCAGACCAGACAGGCCTTCGCTCTCCACGTGCGTCAGTGAGCCTTGAGCTCCAATGACCCTGATGAAGGTTCATTATATCCTTCATTGCACCACTGTTGATACTAACCACTGTATACCGGGAACAGCCAACAAGACTTGCTGTTTTGGAGATGCTCTGACCAAGTCATTACTATTTCGCCCTTGTTAAAAGTCACTCAGATATTTTCGCTTTCCCATTTTTCCTGCTTCACATGAAATTCAAGAACGTTTGTTCACTCACTGTCTAATACAGGGGTTTTCAAAGTGGGGGGCCGCCAGGGGGCGCCAGGGGGGCCGCAGCAAGTTGAAAAAAAAGTTTAAAAAAAGTTAAAAAATAAATATTTGCTAATATGAGTATTGTTATCAAATAACATAATTTGTTGCATAGCCTATCTGAACATTATACTTTTAATGCTAATCTTTTAGAGATGAACTGATTAATCGGCTCGTGACAAGAATTGGCCGATTTTCACGTGATTTTCAGTCTGACATATGCCGATTCAAATGCACTCGGGCGCGCATGAATAACATCGCGCAACATCAGCAACATGCACACAGAACGCACATGTAGGAAATCTTGTGAATTACGGCCGTTTCAGACCGCTAGCGGCGCGTGAGCAGCGCGAATTTGTTTCGGCGTGCATGTTCAGTGAGTGCATTCACACCGCGAGCAGGAGCAGCGCGTGAGCTTCAAGCAGGAGCGTCGCATGAGCAGTAGTGAAGCGGAGGGTTTCGGCGCTGAGTCTATTTTTGCTGCGCTGCTCACGCTCAATTAAAGTGAAAGCACACTTTTGATGGACAAAATAAATATGATTTCACACAAAAAGTAGCCTACCTAAAATGCACATAATTTGCATGTATAGTGTGTTTGAACAAGAACAGGATTAGGCTATGTCAGAAAAGAAAATGAAGACAAAAATATTTATAGAAAATGTATCCATTTAAACTTGTTTTTATTAATCAGTTTGGGTAAAAGTGGTGTTTTATTATATACAGTGGCGGCTCCAGACAATTTTGATTGGGGGGGCAATGGGGGGTCCTGGTCATTTCAAGGGGGGTCTCATGAAAACCAACAGAAAATACAGTGGACACGGCTAATAACTGCATATTACTGCTACTAAACAACAAAAACAACACAGCATATCAACTACTTTGTTTTTAATTAATGAATCAATTGCAGTTTGCAAACAATATGCTCGAACTTTAATTGCCACACCCATGACAGAAAACATATTTACAAAATAGTATCTTATTCTCTATGGAAGCTTGTTTCCGCCACTGAATAATAAATAAATAATAATTATTGCGACTTTTTATCTCACAATTCTGACTTTTTTTTCTCACAATATCGATATATCAAGTCAGAATTGTGACTTCTTTCCTCAGAATTGGGAGATATAAAGTCAGAATTGCATGATATAAAGTCGCAATTGCATGTTATAAAGTCAGAATTGTGAGATATAAACTATTCTGAGGTAAAAAAAAAAAAAAAAAAAGTCCGTCTTTTTTTCCCTTAGAATTGGACTTTATATCTCACAATTCTGACTTTATATCTCACAATTCTGAGAAAAGATGTCAGAATTGCGAGATATAAACTCGCAATTATGTGTTATAAAGTCAGAATTGCGTGATATAAAGTCGCAATTGCGAGAGAAAAATTCTGACTTTATAAGACGCAATTGTGACTTTATTTCACGCAATTCTGACTTAACACGCAATTGCGACTTTATTTCACGCAATTCTGACTTTATATCTCACAATTCGGACTTTATAACACGCAATTGCGACTTTATTTCATGCAATTCTGACTTTATATCTCGCAATTCTGAGAAATAAAGACAGAATTCCGAGATGTAAACTCGAAATTGTGAGATAAAAAGTCGCAATTATCTTTTAAAATGTTTTATTCTGTGGCGGAAACAAGCTTCCATAATTATCATACTCTCACCACCTTTTGATTGCCCTACTTCTGTCCAGTTTCCCCCTGGCATCTTCTCTGCTCCTCTTTTGACCAACAAAGCGAATAAGCGATCCATTTTTAGCTTCTGTAGCAGCTCTTGCGGGCTCGCAGCAGCGCCTTGAACGCCATGACGCAAGGCGCAGCGACATTCATGGGGCGTCGCAGTGATTCTTATGTTTATGTTTTTTTTATATGTCGAATAAATTATTAATTATTATTGTTCTGCGTAGTTTGAAGAGAAACATTTTTAAATCTTTATCCCGGATATATTTTAATCAGGAAGGGGGTGGGGGGTCAAATGGGGGGTCAAGGCGTTTTTTGGGAGGGTCTTGAGACCCCCCAAGACCCCCCTTGGCGCCGCCGGTGTATATATATATATATATATATATATATATATATATATATATATATATATATATATATAAAATATTTGTGTGTGCTGTAAAGTGGTTAGAAAAAATGAAATCAGAATCGGCTAAAATCTGTATCAACAGGTCAAACTCAATGAAAAATCGGAATCTGCCTTGAAAATTGTAATCGGTGCATCTCTATAATCTTTCTGATTGGCTGGTATCAAACACCAGCCAATCAGAAAGATTATAGAGATGCACCGATCACATAATCTGATGTTCACCTAGATGTTTTATTTATTTATTTCTACACGTGCCGTAGTATTGTCGATGGGTTCAATAACACATCCTAAGGGGGGCCTTGGCCAGAACCTAGTGGTATTTGGGGTGCCTTGGCATGGAAAAGTTTGGGAACCCCTGGTCTAATATATCCAGCCCTTGACAGGTGCCATTGTAAAAATAGAATCAATGCTGTTCACTAGTGGTTTGTTTTATAAATAATTATTAAATAATTCTTTGTATAAAAATACTTTAAGAAAATTATAAGTTTGAAGACTTGCAGCACAATTGACACTGTAATTGTGACTCACCATAGACAGTAACACTGAATCTGTAAGTGATCTTCCTCCTGCCTTTGATAGTTAGTTGATAACGTCCAGCATGTTCAGTTCTGGTGTTTGTGATGGTTAGAGATACAGTTTGATGATCCAGCTTCAGTCTGTCTCTGAATCTCCCATCAGGGACATCAGATGTGGAGAAGATTTTATCCTTTTTATTAATGTGAGCTATAAGAGTCTCTGGACGTCCAAACGTCCACATTATCAGATCATGTGTCTGGAGTTCAGTATCAGAGTTTAGAGTGACTGAATCTCCCTCCGTCACTGACACTGACTTCACGACATCAACACCAAACACACCTGAAGAATAAACACAAAGATTTATCCGTTTAAATTAATAAATAGACTTACCGATGTTTAAATAAAGTGAACAGCTTGAAATTTCCAAACAACAGTTGGTTTAGAAAACACTTTTACTTCAGACAAGAATTACGTCACACTGAAACTAATGCTGTTTGAGCTTCAGTGTTTTTAATAGAAAAATTTAGAAAAACAAACAGTGAATCTGATGCAGAAACAACTGAAGCCATAAAAACACCACTAACCAGTTTTCAAACTCACCATCCAGACGCCACAAACACAAGCAGAGCAAAACAGGGAGAAACATCGTCAATGGTTTCAGTCCACAAATATAAAAAGAAACTCTTCAAAACCATTCAGTAATAAAAGGACAGATGTGAAGTTGCTCTGAAGTAAAGTGAAGTGAAACTCTATAATCAGCTCAAATAACCACATATCTTTAACTGTTAGTGCATGTGACCATCTAACTCTTTCTTTCTGATTGATTCACATTCTCCAGATACAACGTCCTGTAGATCAATGGTGTCATTTTTAACATCAAACTGCCCCATAACATGCTTGAGAAGTTAAAAATGTCTTAAAGCAGAGAATGTTTGTTTATTATAAAAATAGAATACATTTTAATTTTGGTATATAATGAAACATCTTAAACTGTGAAGTGACAGATTTTGGATTCTCTACCCACCTCTGCTAATAAGACTATATGTTAGTTAGCTTGAAAGAAATGAGGAAAGAAGTTATTCAGCCAAAATAAATAAATAAAAGGGAAACAGGGAAACCCTGACGAACTCCTCCCAGCAAACACAGAACGTAACGCTTTTGACTTTCTCAGTTTGTGTAAATCTACTTATGGTTCAGAGTATTTATTTTTTCCCACATTAATTTCCCACATGTCTAGTACAATTATGTGTTTTTGTTTTATTAATACAGTATATACTTTTTTCTTGGTATACCCTGAAAGAATGGAAGTGAAATGTGACAACATGCCCCATAGATGTGGTTGTGTAACATGAGCATATGACAGCTTAAATTGTTATCTGATCTAATAAAAAAATATACAAGACAAACTAAAATATTTTCTAAATAAAGTACAATTTATTAACTTTTTCATGGCATTTTTTAATAATTAAATATAAACTCATTTTTGAGTTTTGACTACGAACACATGAAAACACAGCTATACAACATAGTTCAAAACAAATAAGTAATTAGTCATTTCTGAACATCGACTCCCAGTCTTTATTCACATTTTTCTCATGTTTTCTCAATAGAATGAATAAAAGTATAGAATATAATAGCATATTTCTAATAGACATGTGACAACATGCCCCGCCTGCACAACTGGGATTTAAACCCGGCTAGTGTCTTCTGCTAGTTAGCGAAGCATTAAAGAACTATCTCAACTGTTAAATAACATATTGGAGATTAAAATAATATTAGATTGCCCCCTTGTCTGCCATACAGAACCTGTTTTGTTCATTAAATGTTCTGATCTGCCTTTGCTTTTTTATGTTTCATTTATTATACTTAAAATAATTGTTTATATTCGTATATATATTTAATCTTTTTTCCACAAAAGTATGACTTTTGGAAGTGCAATTTGATTACCATATGCAGTTTTAATAAAGTTGAATTAGATAACCTTCTATGTAATTTTTACTCTTCAAAGTTGCAGGTGTTGATTATAATTAATTTACTGCTAGGTCCATAAATAATAATAATAATAATAATAATAATAAGGATAAACAATATTTAAAAAGTAGGCTATATAATTATGTAACATCTGACTAATTAAAAAACAACATGCTAAATGGGGGATATCTTATATCTATAGCATAAAAAAATTAATTGTCAGAATGTCATCTCACAGCTGCTGAATGTCAACATGAACAATTGACAATGAACAATTCTACACAATATAGCGAGCACGTAGACAGCGACGTTGCCATAGTAGAAATAAAACGTGCCATAGACGTTGCCAAAACATAATTGTGTTTGCTGGGAATGCAGTTATAAACGAAAATATGAAACCGAAAATCGTCAGACGCGCAGCCGGTCAGTCAGGTAATCAGAAACAGACACGATGGACCAATTCATGCAATCCGGATCATCTTTATTAAACTTACAACTGTACAGAGATACGAAGAACACTTTCAAAATAGTTCTGTTTTTATTACTCTTAAATGGTAAGAGCTTCATATCTATTTGTTTGAATAATTTCGGTTTCACATTAGGCTACATAGCTTACATTTCTTTAATGTGCACTCGCAGACATAATCATAATTATAATACATTTATATTGTTTTACATTAAATTCTAATTTATTATATTTTAAATTAATAACATAAGTTGAACTTTTGTGTAATTTTTGACTCACTTAAATAGGCTACATTTTTATATGTAATTTTATAATTATTAGACTGCACAAATAATACTAATTATATAAATAAACCTTGATAAGCTTTATTTACGTAAACGCTTTATCCAAAGTGTAATTTCAAGAATCTATTGTTCATGTTTTCTGGGGTCGATCCCGGCATTGGCGCAGGAATGATAAAATAATAATAATAATAATAATAATAAATAAATAAATAAACAAGCGCAACAGGTTTTTTTTTTTTTTTTTTGATGTGTATAGCAACAGATCGACTGTAAAATAATTTTACGTGTTGACCTCGATAATTAAGCGGTTTGGAAAATGGATCTTTGTGATTTTTTTGTTTGTTAGGTATACTTCCATTAAATCAAAGTAGTCTCGTATTTACTGCTTTGTTTGTTCAGACACATTCGTGGCTTTTTCAACATAGCCTATGCAAAAAACTTTGCTATATTATTTGATCTTTTGATAAATTGCTGTTCTTGGATGAAATAATTAATTTACTCCGATGCAAGAGATTCCATGTCGATGTCAGCGGTGGCGGTAAGTAAATCTGTGTTAATATAGCCTAAAACTATGTTAAACACACTTTTGAAGTAGGCTACCAAGAAGAAACTACCAGCTTTACTGGGAATTAATTTACTCTAAGTATCCGCGACTCCGATTTTTCATCATTTATTTAAAAGGACTAAACAAAGTCTTTAACTTGTTGTAAAGAACTGATATTTTTATTTCTGTTTAACCAGATCAAGAAATTCCCCATTCTGTTGCCTTGAAACTGCTTTAACGCCTCCATTTACTATCGGTTTCGATTCGAGTTCACTAGACATTGCATCAGCAGCGACATCACGATACGCGCCCGCGAGCGAAGACCTGACGTGATCCCGCGAGAGATAACCAAAAGCTGCTCCCAGATCTCAATGAACTTGCACTTAGCCTAACCATATGAAAGCCCATCTAACCATTGCTGGTTCCCACTTTGGTTCCCAGAATGTTATTTTTTTATTGTTTGTTATTGGTTAGTCAATTCAAATCACCTTCATTTATATAATGCTTTTAACAATATAGATTGTTTCAATGCAGCTTTAAGATGATAATATTAACAGAGATTGTTTGGGCTTTACAGCAGCTCTAGAATAAAGTTATTCTCCAGCTAAAGCTAGTTTTAATTTAATTGATTCACTTCCGCTAGCTACTACATCAAAACTATAAAGTTCACAGTTTTATTTAAAACAAGTGAACACAACAGTCAGTAATAAAATTAGAACAAATACACAAATTACAAGCAGAGATGAATACTAAATAACAAAGTTACAAAGTCTAACAGTATTCAGGTACAGAAATGAATAATATAGCCTAAATGTAAAATAAAACTCTTTGTTCACTGTAGAAGTTTCATCTTTGGTAAAGCTGTATTTGTTGTTTTATTAATATTAATGTCACAGACAAGTAGGAATATGTGCTGTCACTTTAAGACTGACGAAAAAAGAAAACCCTGATAAACATTTGTTTCTTTTGGGTTACAGGCAAGTTTTCTTTTAAATAGAACTTCAGTTTTTCGTGTGTAAAACATTATTTAACCTCTTTACTCTGATATCATTACCCTGCTGTACATCAGTAGTCAGTATAATCTTTATTATAAGCAGTGTGGAAGATGGATGTATGGACGCCTATAATATATACACCATAACTACTTGTTTTTATTGTTTAATAATGAAAATAATCCGAACAGGTCAAATTTGAAAGATTAACTTTGTCCAATAATATATAAGATTTACCAGATTTCATTGGGTACCCAAATTTGACATTTTCTTCATCACCAAATAACAATTAATTCAACACAATCTACACTCAAAAAAATGCTGTGTTGTTTTTACCCAACTTTGGGTAAAATACGGACAAACCCAAACGTTGGGTTAAAAATGTAATTAAAAAAATGTAACCCAACGGCTGGGTTTGTCCATATTAGACCCAAAGTTGGGTTGAAACAACCCAGCTTGTTTAAAATAAAAAATGTATTCTGCATAAGTTATTTATGGGTTATTTAAAAAAATAGCCTCCCTGCTATGTTCTGGGAACATTATTTAATTGCAAAATATAAAACCTAAAAAGAACGTTCCTAGAATGTTATTTGGTTCTCAAAAAAAAAAAAAAAAAAAAAAACAGCAACCAAATATTAACGTTAAAGGAACATTCAGTGTTTGCCTGAAGAAGTAACAATTGTATTACTTCTAGCAGTAAGTTGTTTTTATTTTTATTTTTTAATGGGAAGAAGTTTCACTTTAGCACACATTCTTTCACACTACCTGGACATGCTCTAAAAAATTCAAAACAATTATTTGATAAGTAATTCTCTTTGTGAACCAATGCCTGTCACATCGGACATAGGTAGGCTATATATAGGACAAACAATTTTAATTGTTAATTTAATTGTCCCCCAGATGCACTTGGTGCCGAGACACACACAATCAAAGCAGTTTCAGTGAAAGAGGGAAACAGGTTTGCTCTGCGTACTGGTGAGACTGAAATACAGAGAGAGGATAACATACTGTGGATGTTTGGAGATGAGCGCATGCTTTTAGCTGAAGTCCATTTAAAGAATGGAATCTTCGAGACTTATGACAGTGATGATGGGAGATTTAAAGGCAGTCTGAAGCTGGATAAATATACTGGATCTCTCATTTTCCATAACACCAAATCCTCACACTCTGGAGTTTATCATATGAAGATTATCAAAAAAACTGCAACCATATACAAGAGATTCCATGTCGATGTCAGCGGTGGCGGTGAGTAAATCTGTGTTAATATTAAACACACTTTTGAAGTACCAAGAAAATGTACCAGCTTTACTGGGAAGGCTGGATTTATTTGCTATTGCAGAGCTTTTTATTGCCCATGTCCAAATTATCCAAATGTACACATTTTGTTTTATTTATTTTTTTATTCAACTTTCATAAAAGCTCACAATGACATTTAACATCAACCATAAGACAAACAGATATTGGGGAAAACGTATAACAGATCTTACATTGTACAGAGTAAAACATTAAATTCTACAAATTATTTTTTTCAATATGTACACATTTTCTTATAGAAGCCAAATGCCATATTTTCAATAAAATGTGGAACTACTACCAGCATTTGATCGTGGTTGAACTAAACCCTTTCTGACAAAGTTCGTAGGCCACACTACTTTTCCACAGGGGACACAAGACAAACAAAAGAGTTTTTTAGTTTTTAGTATGAATATGTTAGCCTTAATTTAATGTTATCTATAAGCAAGTGTGCTTTAAAACAATGGCAAAACTCGAATTAAGTAGATATAAGCGTTCAAAACTCAGTCTCTCACTTCTGGCCAATACTGATCAACGATTATAATGACATCATACAGTATGTGTTTCTGTCCAATCAAATGAATGATGTTCAAAAGCCATGACAACTGGAAGTTTAAACACAATCGAAAGGGCTGACCAGAGTCCGTCTATGGAGAGCCTGCCCACTCCCTATTAAGTCCTATTGTACCGAATTTTGGTTGTAGTTCCACCAGAGTTCCACTGGGGGCGATCACCCATGAGTGCAAAATGAATGGGAGTCTATGGAGCTAGACGGCTAAATTTGTCTCTTTCATCCGATTGCCGTTGAGAAATCTCAGGTTTGATTATAGGTTTTGCAAGTTCAAGATGGGTTATAGGTCGAAAGTTGAATGAACGAGTACTTAAGTCCTTTTGATTACTTACAGGTTGAGTTGTTGTTGTCCATAACACGCTAGCATTCTGCTAATGAACGCTGATTGGTCAGTGAAGGACTGATTACGACCAGAGATGCCGCTTGATGGCATCGTGTCATCCGAAGCGGGACCAGAAACAAACAAAACAAAAACTCATCTAGCACGTGTAGTTACCTGTGTCAGCTGTGTTGTGTATTTACCTGTGTCAGCTGTGTTGTGTGTTTACCTGTGTCAGCTGTGTTGTCGATGCCTCAAGAGAAAAGAAAGTGCAGAGCGCGAAAGCAAACCAAAGTGACTGAAGGATTGCCATAAAGCAGTATCTCTGGTCGTACGATGTGTATGACGTCACTGACACTTTAAAAGACTTTCTAAAGCAAATAAGTGACTCTAAAAAATCTAACACCCAGCAATGTATAATTTCTTTGCATCTCCTTTCGAATACAACATTCAAATTACTAGACAAAAAATTATATCCTGAGAAAAGTGGATTTTGAGGGGTATAGCGCCATAGACCTCCATTCATTCTGCACTCGTCCTGTGAGCGCCCTCATATGGAACCAGGGTGGAACTGCAACCAGTTCAGAAGCCGGAAGTTTACTGAGAGTGAAACTTCTCGCCTTATTAGACATTCTCTGGGGCTGACACCCGGGTGTTACCATGGGTGCTTCTCAATTCTTATTTGTGCATCCTCGTTTCCTTTCCTCGCTTCCTTTCCTCACGTCTCAGCTCCTCCCCCTGTAGGATGCGAGGGAAGGTTGCAAGGAAAAGATGCGAGGACAGAGGGATCAAATGAAAGCTTTTTTTATACATTGGAATACTTGATCACTCGAGCGTCACTTCACAGCGTCATCAGCAGCGCTCAAAGGATCTGTCCTTATGTTGTTGAAGTTTGTTTATTTAAAGGAGTAGTTCACTTTTAAATGAAAATTCTGTCATCATATACTCACCCTCATGTTGTTTCAAACCTGTATGAATTTCTTTCTTCTGCTGAACAGAAAGGAAGATATTTAGAAGAATATCAGTAACCAGACAGTTTCTGGGTCCCATTGACTTCCATAGTATATTTTTTTTCCTACTATGGAAGTCAATGGGACCCAGAAACTGCCTGGTTACTGATATTCTTCTAAATATCTTCCTTTCTGTTCAGCAGAAGAAAGAAATTCATACAGGTTTTGTAAATAATTCAAAATGTCCACACGGGTCTCAGGGTTCAATGAATACTTTGTATTGTTACAATCGTGCAGCAGGTAGCATACAGGCAAGTCTTCAAACTAAAAACTCCCCGCAACCGCGTGAGTTTCCCAGGGCAACGCCACCGCGTGCGTACGTAACAGAATGCCCTTAAAGCTATAAAGTCACATTTACATATGCACATTATATGACAGGTTTGAAACAACATGAGGGTGAGTATATGATGACAGAATTTTCATTTAAAAGTGAACTACTCCTTTAAGAAAGTCATAATAAATAATAATAAAGCGTGAGATGTGTGGTTTATATAAACTGCAAAGGTAAAGTATAAATCAAAATTATTGTGACCGATGTGAAGGGGGAGGAGAATTTATACGTGTGTCACGTTTTAGTCGATAAAACTCTTCCGCATAGGATACACCTGTGCATCCTCGCTCATGACTCCTCAGGAAGCCTCCTCACTCCTCGATCCTCGACTCCTCGCGGTGCAATTAGAGAATTGAGATGTCCTTCAAGATGGCTGAGCTCGATCGGTTTCCGGGTCACAGGATGGAGGACGGAGGAGAGAGGAGAGGAGGAGGGATATTGAGAAGCACCCCAAGAATCTGAAACGCAAAACTGAATGAGAAAAATAGAGGGCGTGGCTTATTTTCAAAGCTCACGGCAGACTGACAGTTGGAGGAGAGTATTTCCATAAACTGATATCATCTGAGAAGGAAAGCCATTTCAAAGTGAAGTACATTTTCATATTTTGATTAAAGATTTCAAAAACAAAACTATTTTTGACTTGCATGAATGAATTGATTACCAAAAGACGAGTAAAATGCACTAACAAAGTAAATAGTCACTTTTTATTTAATGCTTACTTTAAAGATGTCACGATGTCACTTGATTTGAATTAAAGTAAAACTGTCTTAATTAGAGCATAGTGCAAACAGGAGATCCCAACTTCAAAAGACAAACATGCAAAAAGTGAAACTTTTAAATGACTGTGAACAGTAAGACAAAGAAACACGATTAAAACAGTTAAATGCTATTGCTAATGTTCCTAATGTACATCAAGAAGTTTTAGCTAACCTGTTTTCTAAATAAAAAAAAGAAAGAATGAAAAAAAGTCTCTTTTATCAGCCGTGCAGATCAATCATCTGACTGACTGACTGTACTGTACCACCCACATACAGTAGCACTATACCTCTCCCTATACTAACATGGTTTCTGTTTCTGTTCTGTTTGTTTTGTTTTGTTTTAGAGTATTTAGTTCATTTATTGGAAACCAACCTGAACTTGTTCCAGGAACTGGGAGTGTTCCTGCAGTAGAAAAACACCTATAGTTACACTGATCTATTCAGGAACCATCTATTGTTATTAAAGGGATAGTTCACCCAAATGTTTTTATTAGCCCATGATTTACTCGCACTCAAGTCATCCTATGACATTCTTCTTTCAGACGAATACAACCGCGTTCGTCATTACGTTGTGCATCAAGTTGAAAGGGTTAGTCTTTCGCTGTATCAATGCGTACGGCCGTTTGCTGGAAGCTAGTTATTTTAGTCGATAAAGTTTTAAATATAAATATTTTTCTTACACAAACACATCACTTCACTTCAGAAGGCCTTTATTAACCCTAACCAAAAATAGTGGAGCACTATTACAGTTTTTCTCAATTGCTAAAACACTAAAACCCATTGGCTGAACAATGTTCTCAGTTTCCTGAACTCATTTAGCTAATTGTGCAGTCTGTTGTCAATACCTTAAACCACATGGTAAAACACAATTTGCAGATCTCACTTAGACTTTTCAGCAAAACTCTAAACACATTCTCATTCTCAAAACACATTCTGCACTCTAATGCACATGCCATCCACACTGGTAAACACAAGTGGCAACAATCAAATACAAATAGAGAACAAAAAAACTGATTTAACTCAAAACTCAAAACTGATTTAACCTGTTTTAAATGATGCCCAAAGACAAAAAGAAGCACTGATCACATGTTTACTCCTTTGATGTTTGTCCCTTTTAGTATTGTATACTGTAGTACAGTGCATTGTAAGCTGTATACTGTACAATGAACAAATTGTATGGCCCTGAACATTGTGCTTTCCATTTGTTTACAGTAGGCTACTGACTGCTCAATAGATTTTGACTGGTTGCAGGTTCATATCAACAAAGAACAAGAATTACAGTATCACAGAGACAAAGGACAAGTTTGTGAGATGCAGGGTACAGTACTGTAAAAATAGAGGTACAAGGAGGAGGAAGAACAAAAAAAATTGCAAAGAGCAAAGCAGAGTAGTCATTTCTGATCAATTTTGAGCTACTATGATAGAACATGTTTTCATTCATCAAAAGACAATGACGGAAACATATGAAATTTGTTTTGAGATTAAAAATGTACTTCTCCCTGAACTTTTTGATGGTACAGTAAGGTGTCACGGGTAAGTCTACAAACAGATTAGCAGTCCATAGATATCTGTCGAGAACTATATGTTTTGAACAATGTGTTTTCTATTTTTTGGTGTATTGTTTACTGACTGCTTGATAGTGTATATCATTTTGATCAGTTTGTGTATGATTTGAGAGCAGTGTTTGATTTTGAACACAGGTAAAAGTTTCATTTTGCAAGAGGAGTCAGAAGTTTTATAGTGCTTGAAGATGAGGTTTTGTGTTTAATGTTTTCAGAAAATGGAGCAAGGTTTCAGAAATTGTGTTTTAGCAATTGTGAAAAACTATGATGATAGATGCACTTTTATTATGGAAAGATGCACTTTTATCAAGGATAGATGCACTTTTATGATGGATAGATGCACTTTTATGATATTTTACAGAAACATTTTACGTGACTCCATGGTGTAATGATGCTTGAGGGATTTTCTGAGAGGTTTAGTTGAGCTTCTTTCTGATTTAAAAAGACTAAATACACAATGCATTGTTTTATTGTACTGTACAAGCATTTTAATTGTATAACTGCCATTTTATGGTTTCAGTTTTTCTTTCATTTTGATCAAATTAAGTACATATTTGGGACTACTGTTATGCCTTTTTTTTTTTTTTTTTTTTTTTAGAAAAGAAAAAGAAAAAGATTTGGGAATCCATTCCACTACAAGATATAGTAACAACTGGTAAGTGAATATTATGATATACATAAATACACATTTTTATTTCTTTTAAACTGATCTATCAGCAATGCTTCTGTATACTTTGAAGTATTTTGTTCCTGTGATCTATACTGTATTTGTTCATTTGTTTCTCTTTTTCTTCATAGTTTCGTCCTACCTGTTTGCGGGTCTGATTGGACTCGTAATCTTGACATGTGGTTTCTGGGTGACTTACTAAAAATTATTTTTTTTTATCTTGAGACTAGTTTGTTGTTGAGAGAAATTGGACACACACACACACACACACACACACACACACACACACACACACACACACACACACACACACACACACACACACAAAAAAAAAAAAAAATCTCAGAAAAGTTATTTCTGAGAAGATCTTAATTATTCGTTCCCAGATATATATTTTGTTATAATCAAGTGAAATTCTTGTATTTTATTGTCTTTTAAGTGTCCAAGGGCCACTATCTTTGACCAATCAAATCACAGCTTCAGTAAAACCACAACAGTGGAAACAGAAACTCTTTTAAAAGACTTTGGTCTTGTTTTGAAAACTTTAATACTAGTTTTGACAAAACAGGCAGAGTTCGTCTCATTGCAGTTTTGGTTTTAGATCTGTGATCAAATGAAAAAATCTTGTCTTTATGTACATTGTGATACATTTTGTGTTTAAGTTCATAAGGATATAATATAGCACCTCAAATGCAATCTTGTTATGTAAAAGTAAATATCACATACACAACCTTAGTTTTCTGACTTGCATCTGCTTTAATCAAATATGTCAAATAATTATAGTTAAATGTATTCAATGCTAAGTTACAATCGAGAGAATTCAGTATTGCTTGCAATTGCTTGTAAAAATCATGTTTTATATTCACAGTTGTTTTTCTAATTTATTAAATATCTTAGATTATATACTTTATGACCATCATCTGTTTTTTTTATTTAGTTATTTTTTATGGTTAAACTTGCCATGTAACAGAAAATGGAGTGCGGACTATCCCAATATATATATATATATATTTTTTTGATTAACCTTCTGTTTCTATGAATTTAAAAAATACTTAGTAAGATGAACTGATAATTTTGTTTGACATTCCTCATATCCTGTGAAAAGAAAAATGTTTGTCATAATTCTGTTTATGACAAATAAACCTGTAATAAAAATAAATTCTGTCATAAACTTGAATGTGTTTCTTTCTTCTGTGGACATAAAAATATATATTTTGATACCCACTGATATTCCAGAGGAGGAGATGGTGGGCGAGTTGCGGCATGCAAAGGGAGCACAGACCACCTTGACAGTGGATGTAAACAACGGTCGATGTCCGTCCGCACCATGCTTGTCTCACAACAAAGGCAGAAACCGGCAGAGAGCAAGAAATACTGCTAGCAACTCAACACTGAGAAAAAAAAAGTGTGTTGGATTTACATGATTTAATAGTGTACGTCAGTCCCACGTGAATCAATTAAGTTAAACAAACATAATTTGATCATGTAACTTCAACATCATGAAATTAAAGGTATAGCGGAGGATCTTTCCAAATTTTAGATAAGACCCGCCCTCTCCACTTTTTGAAAAGTTTGATTGATTCACCAGAATGATTGACAATTAGGAGGACCAATAGTTTAGACTACCCACCAGGAAGTAAAACATCCTCCTCTATACCTTTAAGTAATTTTAACTGATCCAATTAAGTAGTCTCAAAGTGAATTTTAAAAGGCTCCCATATTTTGTTACTCATAATGTTATACTTATTTATCCAATGAGATTTCATTTATTTCAATGTCACACAACTGAATTGATAGACTATAACTAGCCAGCTATACAACATATTAGTTTCTTATTTGCTTAGATTTACATGCTCTTTCAGCCAAATCAAAAGCTGAACAATCAGTCCACAGTCTAAGCAAATGTTCCACTCTTTTCCACAATGGTAACCCACTGTAATTTAAATGGTTCTAATAATTCCAATGTAATTGAACATTAAACACAATTACACACAATGAAGTCTTTCCCTTTTCTCAAAAACCCCCCCAAAAATTAAAACCTTAATTTCAACATTTATTCTCTCTTAATCCAGCCATATGCAAAGCATGCTGGGAACTAACAAGCACCGCCCAGTTTCAGTTAATGCAACACAAGTCATTCATGTAATCCAACAGAAACGGATTAAGTAAACTTAAATTTTACATATGTTTAAGCAGATTGAACACAATCAAATTAAGTTAGGACAAAATGCTTAAGCTCATTTTAATAAAGCAATTTGAACAAGCAGCAAAAATAATTGTTTTTCAGTGTATGGATATGCCACTGCAGTCGAGGACCTGCCTAGGAGCCCAAGGCAGCATTCCTGTTGCACAGGGCACCTCTGCCGGTGGTGGAGGCATTTGTTGAGACAACGCTAGTTCTAGTGGAGGGCAGACCCAGAAGGCACAATGTCCCAGAGTGGGGTCTGAGTGTGCAGTGCAACACTTACCTGGCTCCAGTGTTTGGCAGGTTTAGGCAAGGTGTCCTCAAACCCCACCCGGCTGACTGCTGGCGATGGAAGAGGGAGCTGAGAGTGGCAAGGCATTGCGTCGCTCACTGTCAACTGCACCCTCTTGTGACGCAGAGAATGAGGAAATTGCTCTTTTGTTGAAGAAGTGGGTACCACTGGCCGTGAGACCGGTGGTACATAAAACAAAAACAAACTCGACAAAGGATTCTCCGGCCCTCCACTGGGGGAAAGAAGAGCAGATCTCCTCATCTCTGGGTCTCTTGTCTCAGGAACGCCACTTTGCCTGACGCTTGGAGGGTCTGGCGGGGGCGAGGCATGTGGTCCACGTTGCGGCTTTGGTTAAGGCTGCTATTTCCTCCGTCTGCTTTTGTACTGCTAAGAACTGCTGGGTGAAGTTCTCAATGGACCAGCATGGAAGATGGGGGAGTCCAGAAAGTGAACTTTGTCATGATCTCAGCCAGGTTTAACCAGACATGTCGCTCCTGGACAACTAAAGTGGACATTGTTATCATGTCAGCTCCAGTTTGGATCCAGCCTATCATGAAGACTTCAGATGCCCGTGTTGGGCATGAAGAGGCGTCTATGAAGAGACAACTCCTGCGAATATTTCAGATGACGCAAACTCTGAATCAACATGCACCAATGCTATATTTTCTAAAAGTCATAATCATTTGTTAACAAACAAGTATTCATTACTTCAATGAGCTCATTGTATCTGCATTAAATTATTACATTGTTTAAATTAATACATTTTTAGCTAACTCTGATTTTGTATATGTACATTTCTGAAATACTTAACTTTATACTTAAGTATACTTAAGACAGTTACCTCTGATAACAGATCACTCAAAATTGTACTATGGACTCATGCACTTTCTGTAAAGCTGCTTTGAAATGATGTGTATTGTGAAAAGCGCTCTACAAATAAACGTGAATTGAATCGTTTGAGCAAGGGACAGTGCAGTGACGTAGTTCCTGCACAACATCTTGGTAAAAAATAACATGACAAAAAATAGCAATAGTACTATAAGTCTTACAGGTCCTGGATTGGAGACATGGGCCACTTTAGACATTCTACCAGCTATAAGTAACTTTGGAGCTTCATGTCAACTAACTGTCATTAGCGTATTAGTAGATTGTCTGCTTCATATCTGCTAACACTTTATTGTGTTGGTCCCCCAACAGATATTCTGCTGACTATAAATAACTTGGCAACTACAAGTCAACTTATTCTCCTAACCCGAACCCTAACCTAACGGTCTACAGACAGTCTACTGCAGTCTACTAATACTCTAATGAGAGTTAGTTGATTTGTCGTTGAAAAGTTACTTATTAGTATAGAATGTCTAAAGTGGACAACCGAAATAAAGTGTAACCGAAAAAGATGCCTTCCGTGACTTCATTACCTCCTTGTGCACTTCCGGTGTGGTGAAGTGATGAGTCCCAGCGAAGTGCTGAGTCCCAGCTTAGGACCCCAGTAGTATGCCTGATCTAAAGCTGTTCTCGCGATTCTTAATGTAATCAATCAAACTTTAATTTAATGTAATAATTTTTTATTTTCATCCTGATTATTTATATAGTTAAAGTGAAAGAAATTGGATTTTTAGGTATGTTTTGCGACATTGTTAATTGTTATTAAGCAAAAAGGCATAACATACGTTTTTTTTTTTATTACAAGCATGTCCTGTCGTAATTAATTCTTAAACGGAATTATGCTTGTACCATATTTGTAATCAAAGTTTTTTATCGAAAAATATCGTAGATAGTGAAAAAAAACGTTATCTCTAATCATTTCGGATAGCTGTATGCTATGCTACTATCTAAGCTAACTAAGAAAAAACACTAAGAACGAGAAATGTTTTATTTCACAATCTATAGCTTCGGTTATATTTCGTTCCCTCGAGGTCGAGGATCTTTGTGGAGGGAGGCAGTGTAGCAAGCCTGAAGAGTGCTTCATGTTCTGTCAGGTGTAGGGTTGGGTATCGTTTGAATTGTAACGATTCCAAATTCCGATTTCGATTCTGCTTATCGATTCCGAAAAACAACTAACCTTAGATATCATTCACATTTAGTCTCATTGCAAAACATTTAATTGTAGCTGAGACAGTTCAGGGATTTTGTTTGTTTCCTTGAGAGTTTCATGTTCAGTCAGGTGTAATCTAAGAGAAAAGACCAACAACTATGGAACATTCAACCAAGTTCCATAAACTATTGTGTGCAATAAGAGAAATGCTGTGTTCACAATATAAAAGAAATGTCAGGTTTGTGAAGGAATTCTTTAGTGAGAAAGCAAAGACACTCCAAGGCTGTGTTCCAGTCCACTTTTAGACACACACTTGTGAACATCCCTATAAGCACTTCCCCTCGGGAAATGCCGCCATTTTGAAGTGCGTACCACTTCGTGAAGTAAACGAGGGAAGTTTATATGGACAGACCCTCGTTCCCTCGATTTTGACCGAGGGAGTGAGTCTACTTCATATGCACAATTAAGGCACCTATATTTCCCACAATGCAGTACGACTGTGACATCACCACATATCTCGTCTAATCACCACCACAACAACAAACAACTCTATGATATATGAATTATATATATATTTTTAAAACAACCCAAACACACCTATATACATTTGGATGCTGCATTAAACAAATTATTAAAGGGAAACAAAATGTAAATAACAAATCACCTCCACAGCTGATTCCAAGTGATCAAGGGCTTAGGACGTTCCAGTTCAGCCCATTGCAGTTTCCGCCAATAGTGGACACTCGTGCAACGTGAGCAATGACGTACAACCGAGTGAACGAGACGGAGGGAAGTTAGCGAGTGAAGGGCATGACAATTTTGGACTGGAACGCAGCAAAACCAATCGGACAGAACTAGTCGAGTCAGTGACAGCAGAGACTGAGAAAATAACTCCTGATAACATGTGAGTTCAGGGTGAGCCACTAGATGGAGGTGTTGCTCCTCAGACGAGACCACAGAGACAAATCACACTAGAGATTTAAAGACTTTATCGTTCCCTGTTGGAGGAAATGCATCGATTTGTTGTGTTTATGTATTTCACTGTGATCTCAAAGTAGGGCTGTGCGATATATAGCCTATCGTGAGATTGTTATGCGCATCTCGTCAGTAAAGCCGGTTCCTTGATTAGTAGTAAATCACCATCACCTGCTTTCAGATGGAGCGGCATTTAGGGCTGAGGAGATAATTAAGTGATTAATTTAGTGATGATTGAGCATTATTGAAGACACCTGATGTTAACAAGCAGAATCACTGAAGAAGAAAATCACAAATTGTAAGTTACCATTAAGGTGATGGGTGTTTGCTTTAGTTGGGCTCTAGACCATTATATCTTTACTCTAATATTTACTGTTGTTTGTTTGCTGTTATTAATTTATAATAGTTAAATGAACAAAGAAAAATGTTATGTTATAGAGTTGGTTATGTTTTGACATAATCATGCTGTGATCTGAAAAAGGAAACTTTTTGAGATAGTTTGGTTTAACTTGTTAGCAGCAGTTTAATGATTCTTCAGCCTATGATTATCAGTATTTTACTTATAATTTAAAATATTTAATAAACATTGTTCTGATCAAAAGACATTTAAATAAATTCATTTAAAACACAGACATCAATAATCAGCCTGTGAATCTCAACAATGGTGACAATAATAAAGCATGTTGCAGTGGCTGCCACCAATCACAACTCATTAATGGCTCCCATCATGCATTGCGGTATGAATAAATTATGATCTGAATTGTCTATGTAATTTACTTTTCCTAATTGAATATTCTGCTCCTCACCATTGTTGAGATGCATAGACTGAATCTTGACATCTGTGTGTGCCTAAAAGAATGAATTTTTTTTTTTAAGCAACTTTTAAGAAATCCTTTATATTATACCAAAAATTCTGGCCATTTATGCAGATTCATTAACCAACAACATAAATCGAAGTCAGAACGAAGGATTTTAATGAGTTCAGTGATCAAGTTCAAATGATGATTGTCATAACATAACCAACACCATTAGATCACTTTTTTCTTTGTTCAATTGGTGATTATAATTCAGAAACAACAGACAAACAAAATCTAAAGTTAATAATATATGGGTCAAGAGTCCAACTAAAGCAACCATTGATCGTCATAACGGTAACTTACAATTTGAGATTTTCTCCTTCAGTGATTCTGCTTGTTAACATCAGGTGTCTTCAATAATGTTCAATCATCACTAAATTAATCACTTAATTATCTCATTAACTTCAACACTCTTGAGTGTGGACTAATACACTCCCAGGAGTGTTAATTTAACACTGGAGTTTTTGCTGTGTACAAAGAGCCGTAGTTAACTGACAAGCTGAGCCATATCGCATTTATTATCGCTGGCGATACGTCCGCGATATTAATGCGATATGGCTCAGCTTGTCAGTTAACTACGGCTCTTTGTAGTAAATGCCGCTCCATCTGAAAGCAGGTGAAGGCGATTTACTACTAATCAAGGAACCGGCTTTACTGACGAGATGCGCATAACAATCTCACGATATCGCACAGCCCTATCTCAAAGTATATTATAATGTGTCCCAAATCAGTAATTTCTCAGGATAAAGGAGAAGCTGTTTGTTTATTATTGTAGAAAGAAAAAGAAAATTAAAGTGTTGATAATAGTATTATTATAACATTAATTTAAAATATTTTTTAATAATGATAAGTTTATGCGTGGAACAATGCTGAACCAAAATGAAGTGTAATAAAACATGGAGAGACTCTTGAACCTCAGAGTGAGAAACTTTATTGATAAAGGCAAGCAAAATACATACAGAAAATATACAGTAGTAGCCTAGTAAAATGAGATCTGTTTCTCCGTTCACTTTACACTTGTCACTTTTTTGTATTTAAGAGAAAAATATACAAAGCCATTCAAATAGGATTTTTAAAAAATCTGACACTGAAAGAGAGCACAAGCACAAATAATCATCAGTATTTATCATGACAATAACAATAGATGAACAAAAACACACTTAAAGAACCTTTAAAGTTCAGCGTTCTGCTTTAGACTTCAATACTTCCTGAAAAAGATAAACATATAGGGCCATAAATGAATAATTCTAACAAATATGCATACAAAATCAGTTTGTGAGAAATGACATCATCAATCATGTACCTGATGTGTGAATATGTGCTTGATCTCGTTCAGCTCTTCTGGATCTGATCTTATAAACCACAATAATGACAGTAGCCACGCCCACCAGAGCAGAGAGGACCAATAGGATCACAGCTTCAGTAGTACCACAACAGTGGACAGAGTCTGAGGAATAAACACATCAAACTGAGATCAGATCAGTCAATAAACACTAATATCAGCGCTGACATCAACTAATATCAGCGCTGTCGTACCTGCACATGTGTGACTACCGAAAATTGGGATGGGATTGTTCAGCACACAGCTGTAGGTGTTTTTATCCTGATATTCCGCCTCCAGAGGTAGAGAGAGACTGATGCTGAGATCAGACGCACTGATGCTGGACAATACACTGATTCCTTTGTACCAGGAGAGAGTCACATGACTCACATTCACCACTGATGAACACACCAATGAACATGATGATGATGAAGAACAGTGTGAAGAGTTACTGCTGATGACAGGAACAGGCAGACGAGCTGGAAAACATGAGATAATAAAGATAAATGAGTATGAATATAGATATTTAAGCAGACAAAGATGAAAAATCGAGAGCAACCATCAAAAGTAGAGCATTCAAAACAATTTGAAATAGAAAGTTAAATATAAACCTGGATGCTATAAATGTAAAAAAAAAACAGGGCTAAGTAGTCATTTAAAGAATAAAACAACATCTAAATGATAGGACTTTAGAACAGCAAAGCTGTAATAAATAAAACAGGTGAAACTGATATTTAACTCACCATAGATCGTGAGATTGAAAAGAATGACTACATTTCTGAGGATCTTTACTTTATAAAGTCCAGCATGTTCAGTTGTGGTGTTTGTGATGGTCAGAGATCCAGTTTGATTGTCCAGCTTCAGTCTGTCTCTGAATCTCCCATCAAGAACATCATCATATACAGTGATTCTGTCGGTCTATTTATTGATTTCTGCTATTACAGTGTTTTCAGTTCCAAACATCCATTGAATCCCATCATCACTTATTTTAAGAAGACCATGATTTAGAGTGATAGAATATCCCTCCATCTCTGACATTTCCTTTGTATAAAACACACCTGGAGAACAAACAGAAACAGGTTTTGTCATGGATTAATTCTTTCAAAAACTTCATGATGGTTAACTAAAAGTAAATAATTGGAAATTAACATTTGAAATAATTAATATCATAAAACTACAGAAGCCAAACTGAGTGTGGATTAATAATTTCATTTTTTGTGGTGATTAAAAAACCCAGGTGAAACCGATATTTAACTTACCAATGACATCGAGAATTACAAATAAAATTGTATTCAAATGGTTGATCTGTATTTCAAAACTTCCAGTATGTCTGTTGTTTGTGATGGTCAGAGATCCAGTTTGATTGTCCAGCTTCAGTCTGTCTCTGAATCTCCCATCAAGAACATCATCATATACAGTGATTCTGTCGGCCCGTTTATTGATTTCAGCTATTAAAGTGTTTTCACCTCCAAACCTCCACTGAATCACATCATCATCCTTTACTTCAGTAAGACCAGAGTTTAGAGAGACTGAATCTCCCTCTATCACTGACACCAGGACTGAATCACCAACAGAGAACAAACAGAAAAAGGGTTTGTCACTAATTAAGACTATTAAACAATGGTATGATGGTTAACTAAAGTAAACATTTGAAATTTAAATGTGAAATGACTAAAATCGTTAAACCACAGAACAAGCACAAAAGCAGCAAAATGAAGCTTTAATTAATAATGAAATCTTGTGGGGATTAAAATATAAAACATGTCAATCAAAGTATTTGACTTACCAATGACAGTTAAACTGAATCTCTTGATCTCACTGTTGATCTGTAGTTTATAAAGTCCAGTATGTTCAGTTGTGGTGTTTGTGATGGTCAGAGATCCAGTTTGATCGTCCAGCTTCAGTCTGTCTCTGAATCTCCCATCAAGAACATCATCATATACAGTGATTCTGTCGGTCTGTTTATTGATTTCAGCTATTAAAGTGTTTTCATCTCCAAACCTCCACTGAATCACTTCATCATCCTTAATTTCAGTAAGACCAGAGTTTGGAGTGACTGAGTGTCCTTCTATCATAGACACTTCATCTCCAAACACTCCTGAAGAACAGAGTTTTTCACAGATTAAAGATTTAAAATCACTTGATATTGGTTGATGAAACTTCTCTAAAATACTTTTAATCATTAAAATGTGAAATGAATAACATTCTTCAACAGTACAACTACGGAATGATAAATGAAAGAGAAATAAACAACAGATTTTTTTTTCCTACAACTACAATTAATGCTGTTTGGTATTTGAGCTTCATATTATATTTGATAAAAATCCATCCCTAATAATTGATTGCAGACCAAACATTATCTCACAGTTCAATTATTTCTATATGTGAATAACAGTGAATGTTAATCCTCTCTAAGAAATTTAACCACTAATTTATCACATGGTACCAGAACAGAAACAACTGAAATCATAAAAACACATAACCAAAACTCACCATCCAGACGCCACAAACACAAACAGAACAAAACTAATTTGAGAAACATTTTCTTCATCGATTCACTGAAAAGCCCACGATAAATGTCTGAAACACTCAGAATGATCTGAAACACGACTGAACTGAGATATTTATCTGGTTGTGACCTCAGTCACAGTTCACACATCCGTCTCCTTTAACATCACGAAAATCAACAAGCTTTTGCTGATCTTACATTTTCAAATGAATTCTGGCCCTGAATGAAAACTAATAGCAGAAGATTGAAATATTGTATTAGATATCTGTGTCTTGTCATAGTTGCACCGGTTTCTGCACTCATTTTCAGTGCAAGCACTACATTTGCCTGACTTGGCGATCTTTACTAGTTTACTATGATGAAGGGTCTTATCTGAGTGTCCTTCTGTGGAAAAAACTGTGTCCAGACCTACTTCGTCTCTCTTTTGTTACAGAAAGCCAGACCGATTAACATGAACTCTGTGGGGGTTTTTGCTTCAAGTTTGGACCACCGATTGGCTGAGATGGAATCATGGGAAGATATTCTGTTCTCCATCAATCATGGCCACATTATTGAGATGTATGTGGTGTAATTTGTCCAGTACTGCCATTTAGTACCCAGGGAAAACCAATCTCTCATGGATTTGTTCTGGATTGGATTTTTTACAACTTTTACAACTGATACGACCAGGAAATCCAACCCTCTCCCTGAGGCAATATCTAGACTGGGTGTTGTGGATTCATGGCTCTTCCTTTACAGTTGGTGAAGTCAGTGAGATGAAGAATAATTCTCCAGTAGCCAATCCCTTCCTATGCATCAGTCATCGTCGTCCAGCACCAAACCGGTAACAACCATCAGAGCCAAGCCACCATCTTGTCAGGACAAGTCAGCCAAGCCCAGTTTGGGCTCCAGTGAGTATTAGGCTTGCTTCTAAATTGGAGGATTTTCCCATCATGTCCATCCGAAGGGCTGGGAGATCAAAATCTAAGTCGGTCCATTTCAAATAAGGAGTCCCTCAGTTTCATGCCAGTCCACGAGTCTGGTTCAGTCCATGAATCTTTTCCAGTCCAAAATGATGTTCCTGTCAAGGCCCGCTCCAGCCTCTGTTCTCCATCAAATACCGGCTCAATCCACAGAGCTCAGTCAAGAATCCACTCGGACCCCAGAGATTTGTTACAAGTCCGCTCCGGCCCCGGAGCTCAGTCCAGAATCTTTCAGATGCCATTCTGAGCACCACAGTATCCCCAGCTCAAAAGAGGAGGCTGAGGAGGAAGAAATGGTTCTCCCCCGAGTGTCCTGAGGGGATATTCAGTCCAGTGTCAGCTCTGAGCTGATCAGCCAAGGGTCATTGCTTCTGTCGTCTGCTCTATCTGTGATGGCTACTGCCATTTATGTGTGTTTGGGCTGCACACATCTCACCAGTTTTCATTGAGGCGATGGCATCAATTTCAGATCCCTTTGAAGCAGCGTTCGTTCAGTAATGTCCAGGAAGGCCATCACAGTATCCATCGCTTCTTCATTCACCTCTGAACTCATTGACTATCCCGACAGGAGACGTCGCTATAAAGTCCCCCGACTTGGCAAAGAGTCGAGTCAGAGTTGTGTGTCTGTTCCATGTCGGCCGAGGAGGCCATTCTGGAGTTATTTTCCTGTTGCAGCTAAGGAAGCCAAATGTAAATCCTTGATTTGCCCAGGAATGGCCAAGGAGATGGCCTTTCCTGTTCTCTGTTGACAAATGAGATCTTTCCAGAGTTGACTACCTGTCCTGTATCTGTCACTGTAGCTTTTCCCATAGACTCTATCAATCCTGTTTTGGCCTGGAAAACCATCTCCAAGTTTACAGCCCATTCTGTTATAACCAAGGAAGATATTCTAGAAATGTGTACCTATTTTGCATCAACTTACGAGACCCTTTATGAGATATTTAACTATCCACGGTTGGCCATAGAAGCCATGTCAAGACACAATATCTGTCCCATTTCGACCAGGGAGGCAGATTATGAAAGCTCAGTCTGTTCTGTCCTAGAAGTCGTCCCAAGACCCTTCACCTTAACTAAGGAGGCTGTTCTCACTTCCTTAATTTTGGCCATTATATTCGCTCATGGTCTTTTTGTATCTTGTTCTCCTGTCTTGCCCGGCCTGCCATGGTTTCCAATCCTGACATCAGTAGTTCAGCCAGATATCCATCAGTCCGCAAATATAAGGGCTATACTACTGAGCTTTCCTGTAGCTCAGTGGTAAGAGCATTGCGTTAACAACACAAGGTTGTGGGTTCGATCCCAGGGGATTGCACATACCTATGTATAAATATATAGGATAATGCAATGTAAGTCGCTTTGGATAAAAGTGTCTGCCAAATGCATAAATGTAAATGTATAAATACACAGGGGCAAACAAGCTTAGGTAATGAGGAAACTAGATACACCTGGGGCCTGTACCATGAAGGTAACTGAACAAACTCGAGGTTACAGGATTAGTTTTGAGTTGACAAAACCAAACCGATACAAGCAGGCTTGATTGGTACCATGATGCAGCTCATCAACTTTCTCTGTCAACTCAGTCTTTGATCCTCAAGCTATGATTACTCCCCGCGCGCGTGCACATAAAAGAGTGACGTCGACACTGAACAACCAATCGCGGGTAGTAGAGCGAGAGCGATGTTTTTCCGCGGAGGAGCAAGAGATAATCATTCATAATTACGATGAATTTAAATATGTATTTCAAGCTCGAAACAATACGGTCTCTGCTGCCAAAGCAAGAGAAGACTGTTGGAGAAAGATTGTTAATGTGTAAGTTAAACAAATACGTTCTATATTTATGTAAAATTATGTGTATAAATATGTGTAGCCTATAATGTGTAATATAGCCTATAGCCTATTTTTATAATATATAAAACATGTGCATGTATGTACTAAGAAAGATTAATATTCATTGATTTTTAGATGCAACCCCAACTCCAAATGTTCTTGGCTGCAGATAAAGACAAAATATAAAAATATAATTCAAAGTGGTGAGTATTTACCACAACCTTTTATTATTTTTGTGAACATTTTATCACAAACACTTGTTTGCAGCAAACAGAAATAAAGAGTTAAATTCAGAAAACCAGAATACACTGGCGGTTAGGGTGAGATAACCGGTTGGCTCTGAGTAGGCGATAAGGGACGGCCGATTATGGATGTGATTACAGGTGCTGTACAATCTGACCCTGGTGCTGGCTCCTCTAAGCAAGTAACACTGGGTACGTGTGCAATACATTACTACTTTTTAAAAGTTAAATATGGCTGACTGTATGTTCTGCAGAGGGAAATACAGTGTCCCTGTTGAAGCCAGCACACATACACAGTCTCCCACACAGAGGTCAGTATGCAGCAGACAGAACACCAAACATAACCTGCTTTACAACAGTTATGCTTTACATTGGCCTATTTTTAATTTATTAGGGTGGAGGAAATGATGAAGACACTCTGTCTGTGTTCTCAGACAGTTGCTGAGGTGAATGCACTGGGCTTTTTATTATGGCAAACATTTGAATGTGTATGGGCACATCTCTTTTATTGTAGGATTTTTCACAACCTGCCCCAGAAACTGAAGCCTCTACCTCAATGGGCTTCAGAAGAAATGTGAACAAGGTAAGGATTTAAAACCCTTGACATAAATTACAGTCAGTCCTGTGTTTGTAGGAAGTCAAGGAACTTTTTGTGATTTGATGAGCCTCCAGAAAACTTGTAATGATCATGTTTGTGGTGGAATTATGTTTCAGACTCAGTCAGGGCCCTGTACAAAAGGAGTCTCGAACTAGACTGTTCACTAAAGGAGCTGGACTGTGAGCTGAGGCAAAAAAAAAAAATACACAAAAAAAAAATTTGGAGATCAAAACTGATCTCAGTATGTGAACTTATTTAACCAATTAACACTTTAGTATGAATATTTATTAATGCAACTTTCTCTTGCTCTCTTTCTCCCTCCCATCCCACAAAACCAATAAAACAGTTTGAGACTTATCTGCAGTTTCAATGTGCTTTTATTAAGTGTAATATTGTATGGTGATTGCATCTACATCTGCACCAGCTGGGTGGTCAAGTGTGATCGGGTCAGTTTCATCGGGGAGAAGCTGGTTTTGTGGTGTTTCTCGCTCCTTTCTACTGGTGACTATATTGTGCAGAATGGCACATGCAGCCACTATCAGTGATGCCCGCTCTGGTGACTCTGAAGCGCCGAACACAGGTGAAACGTGCCTTTAGGAGGCCAAAGGTCATCTCTATCTTCACTCTGGTTTTACTGAGGGCCACATTGAAGCGCTGCTGTGGCCCTGTCTGAGGGTCATGATAGGGGGTTATTGTGTTGGTTTGTCTATCTCAGTTCAAATTAACAGTGTTTGTACTGTACCAAATTTAACTTGCTTTCCTCAAAGCGCTGACACAACATAGACTCATGGAAAATTTGTAAGACAAGCACTGGAGCCAGGCCATTTGGCATCCAAACTTGATCATACGTTCTTGACCACAAGTCGTCTGCAGATGAAATGTTTAGAAGATCATTGTTATATCTGTTAATGTTACTATTAATTTAAAGATTCATCTCACAGAAAATAATCATCTCACATATTCCCATCATCTCTACCTGAACATTAAGGCTGTGATAGGACTTCCTATTAACATAATCTGCCTCATGTTCCCCTAGAGCAGTGGAGATTGGAGCAATAGACAGCATACATGTTGCAATGACTCTAGGGGATCCTATCATAAGATTAACAGAATAATAATAAAAAAGATTTAAAATAATTCTTAACATGTATTATATTGTATAGTACATTTGTGAAATTAGCTTTTTTTATTTTTTATAAATGTGTTCATGTGATGTCACCCTATCAATATATCTTACCGGCAATTTTATAAAAGCCCTCTTTTATGGACATGGTCGATAAATGGTCGATAAATGTCCGAACACTATTAATGAAACTATTCATGTACTCCTGCAGAGCGAGGACCACCTTGCGAATGGTTCGACAAACCATGTTTTCCCCTAGCTTCTGTGCGTCACCCACCGTGTGTATGTACCACTTGCAAAAAAACGCAACGCAATATTTGCTGTAGAGTAAGTGCATGAATTCGACGTGTTAAATTCTTTATGTGCGGCTCAAGAAGTTCGCAAAGATAAGACATTCCTTCCGCGGAAAATCTGTATCTTTCATAAATTCATACAAGTAACTATCAGGAAAGGCAAGGGGATTTTTTCTGGCTAAAAACTCTTTCTCTACGAAGTGCTCGTCTAACAATTTGCGCTGAGATGTCCACCGGATTTGGAAGAAAAGGTGAAGTCATTGCAACAGACACTGGGAATAAGTTACGTCACCTATATGTTTCTTTGCTCTCAGCTGATTGGTCAAACTTCAGTCTGAGATCTTGAATCCAGAACATAACCTGCCCCGGAGCAGGTTAGCCGTGCAGCGTAAGATACCATGGCGACGAACACCGATTAAAGCCAAGCTACTTTCATAGTACCTAAAACCCAGGGTTGGCGGAAACTAAACTGAAACATAGCTGGCTAGCCACCTAAACCGGCTTCATGGTACAGGCCCCTGGGGAGTTCAACATATCAACATAAAAAAGTACATAGAACTACAAAACATGGCTATGCACTATGGTTAAATTGATTTGTACCTTTTTTGGCCATTTTTACCTCTAAAAGGGATTTCTTCCCCTCATTAAATGCCTAAACTCTTTTGTAAAAGTCTTACACTTAATACTTTTTTAAATTAGAATAACCAGACGTACTTCATTCACCATGTTGTCATTATCATATGGCTTACCAGCATCAGTTGTGTTGCTTTACTGCCATTCACAAATCCTCTCCCGTGGCCTCATGGGATAGTAATGTATCCATCATATGCACACTTCAGAATCTCGCTGTAAGTAGTAGGCCATCTGGGTACTTTGCTTAATCTTATGAGAACTGTGAATTCAGACATACTTCTTTTGTCACATTCTATTTTTCACCTACTATATAGGGAAGTGTCATGATTCTGCCCTTGTTTCTTTGTAGTTCTCTAATCTTGAGGCAGGATCATGACAGACCCATGTTTTTGTGTACAAGCACATGGCCATTTGTTTGGGCCATGTGCTTGTGGTGTCTCTTTACTTACCCCGCCCCCTTGTTATCCTTGTTTAGTCATTATTGTTTCACCATTATCACCTGTTGCCCTCTTCATTTGCTCCCTATTTAATCCCCTCATGTTTTCTGTCCTGTGTTGGTTCCTTGTCAATCAATGTGTTACCTGCCTGTGTTTGTACCATTGCTGAGAGTTCCTTGTCAAGTAAGAGGTTTTGTCTGAAGAGTTGAATGTAGTATATCCCAGTTCTTAGTCTAGTTATTGTCTTGCTTGTTAGTCAACCATCCTTACCTCTGTTTTACCCCCTCGTGGGCTTTGTTTTCCCTGTTTTCTGTTATAAATAAACCTTGTGTGTTTGCATATTGTCTGCAATTGGGTTCATCCTTCCACCTCATGACAGGGAAGTATGCAATTTCAAATGCAGGTGGTGACTTAATGAGTGACTCACTGAATCATTCATTTAACTTCAGGAACGATGCAAGTGATTATATTTAATAATGGGTCTTTGAATCATTGACTCACCCGAGTGGCTTCTCTTTTGTGGATCTGTTTGAAAGTATATTCGTTGTGAAAAAGAGCAGAAACACAATCTTATGTCCAAAATGTAACTCAGTGTTAACTTGTTTGTTGAACTGTTGCAAAAACCAGTATCACATTTGCAATCGTGCTGATGTTCTGCAAAAAAAGCACTCTTGCTCGTGTAATATTGCTTAACTCTGTCATATGACACAAGTATAAAAAAGATATGAGAGGTCTTCCAGATTTTATCCTCATATCTTGATTTTTGGGGGAATTCATACTGCATTTTTAGGGTACATCACGCAGTGAAAGCGTGCACTATTGAAGTGTACGTGCAGGAGTTTATCGTAAAACGCTCCACAAACATTCAGCAGAAGCTTTTTATCCCAACAAATCTAACCACATTTCTGTACAGATAAAACATAGGAGAAAACTGTTGCAGCGTCCATTTTGACCCCGAAACCAGTGAATAACATTTATACAGTTTGCCTGCATTGTTGCAACAAAATTCATCAGTGACTGTTAATGAGCAAACACGGTAACCTGTAATTGATTATTAAGAGACATTTGCATTTGGTCTTTGGAAAATTTTATGTTTTGTTGAGTTTATAACAAGATCTCTGTTTTTTTATTGCATATCCTACTTTGGTATTTTGGCAAATCTGAGCAAAATAACTCTTTTGAAACTCTAGTTGAAACACATGTGAGTTTACCCTGGCCTTCTCCTCTGAAGATACTGAGAAGTGTAGAGGCCTGGATCAATGTTTCCTGAAATTCAAGTGAGCTTATACAATCCTCAGAGTTTAGCTGTATACTATGGTGGCTATATAACTGTAACAAGGCTTGGAAAAAATACACTTTAGTCAACGTCTCTAACACATTTTTGTGTGTTCATTTAATCAAACAGGAAAACAAAATCCACGTTAGCGTTTCAATGACTTTCCAAAAGAGGAAATAATATACATATTCAGCAATATAGTAATTTTAACATAAAACATGGAGAGACTCTTGAACCTCAGAGTGAGAAAACTTTATTGATAAACACAAGCAGACACATATGGAGAGGATAAAGCATGTTATACTAAATATTTAAAACAGTCTTTGGAAATCTACAGTATTTATCATCCAGGATCACAATGAACTCAAAGATCACTTAGAGGAGATATAAATGACAAAACCAAACAAAACAACAAATCAGATTATACTTATTATATTATTATATCTGAAACAGTAATAGTGTAAAGCCAGATGCAGTTGTTGTGATCAGATCATCATTTGTGAGAAACAGAATCACAGAGTTTGATGATTGTTCTGTGGTGAAACACGTGTAAATCACCTCCATCATCTCAGATTCCTGTAACACAAGTCAAAGGAGAAAAACAGTGAGTGTTATGGGATATGAGTCGGTGAGTATTATGGGATATGAGTCAGTGAGTATTATGGGATATGAGTCGGTGAGTATTATGGGATATGAGTCTGTGTAATATGAGTCGTGAGTATTTTGGGATATGAGTCGTGAGTATTATGGGATATGAGTCGTGAGTATTATGGGATAAAAGTCAGTGAGTATTTTGAGATATGAGTCATTGAGTATTATGGGATATGAGTCAGTGAGTTTTATGGGATATGAGTCAGTGAATATTATGGGATATGAGTCAGTGAATATTATGGGATATGAGTGAGTATAATGGGATATAAGTCAGTGAGTATTATGGGATATGAGTCAGTGAGTATTATGGGATATGAGTCAGTGAGTATTATGGGATATGAGTCAGTGAGTATTTTGTGATATGAGTCAGTGAGTATTTTGAGATATGAGTCAGTGAGTATTATGGTATATAAGTCAGTGAGTATTTTGTGATATGAGTCAGTGAGTATATTGTGATATAAGTCAGTATTATAGGATATGAGTCAGTGATATGAGTCGGTGAGTATTATGGGATATGAGTCGGTGAGTATTATGGGATAAAGGTCAATGAGTATTTTGGGATACGAGTCAGTATTGTGGGATATGAGACAGTGTTTCTTGCATTGAATGATTGTTTTGTATTTGTGAGGCCTATAATGGAGTCTCTGTGTCTTTTACTTTTGTTACGAAATTCTAAAACTCAAGACCAACAAGAGTGACTCTGGAAAACACGTTCAACAACACATAATATACTGCACAATGCCAAATATGATCAACAAGTCACAACAGAAGCAAAATTGTGTTAAAATGGCATTAATCATTGCATCTCATATTAAATAAAACTCTGATTTCCTCATGAAGTTGGTCTGAGCTCCACACAACATCAAACACAGAAAAAACGTTTACTTCAGACGAGAATCACGTCACACTGAAACTAATGCTGCTGCTGTTTGAGCTTCAGTGTTTTTATAGAACCAACAATGAACCTGTCATAGAAAGAACAGTTCAAATTGATTAGAAATCAGGTAAAAATTATATATGGACGCTGGTTCATTCATGGGTTCATGAGTTCCTTGTTGAAACATTGAAATTTTGAATCATTTACAAACAGTTATGGCGTGTAATGAACCCTCGTTAACTAAAATCACGTGACTTTAGAAGTTTGATACATGCTTCAAATCACAGGTTCAAAACAAATGATTCACAAAGGTTTCAAAGCTTCACAAAGAGTGTTTAGAAAGCGCCCGTCACTACTGGAAGGATTATGTGATTGATTATGAGCGCTTAAAATAACCGACTGCTTACATCTGCGTCTCGTCATCGTGGCCATACAAAAATGATCAGACAAAACAATGCCGTCTACCCGTTGTCACATGCCTGTCCTGTCTTGTGCTGCACATGGGTGTTTTGTTATTTTGGGCCATGTGCTCATGTCATTGTCTGATCCCTCCCACTTGTTATCTGATTATTGTTTGAGTTCTTCCACCTGTTCCCTCCTGATTAGTTTCCCTTTATAAGTCCCCTCTTGTTTGCAGTCTGTGTTGGTACGTTGTCTGATGTTTCCTGTTCCCTGTAAATCCCTAGTAAGTTCTGGTTCTGTTTTTGGTTTTGTATTTTCACGTTATGTTTTTCCCCCTTGTGGGTTTTGTTTTGTATTTGTTTTCCTGTTTATAAATAAACCATCATATCTCTGCACTTGAGTCCTCGCACCTTTTTGCAATCATCCCAACTGTGACAGAACGTACCGACCATCTGAGGACTCAGCAGAAGAAATGGCCATCTTCCTTTTCCCATCTCCCTGCCCCTCCGCTCAACAAGTGGATCAGTGTAGCAAACTCCTTTCGCTTCAACAAGGCAATGCCAGCGTAAAGGAGTTTGCTCACCAGTTTGTGGTTGTAGCGGAGGGGCTCAACATCAGCGACGCAGAGCTCAAGGACATTTTTAACACCAGCCTTAATATGCCGGTGCCTGCCTGGGAGATGGGAATGCTGGGGATATTGTCATTCTGGCAGTTTGTGGGGTATGTTTACCATCGCGGATAGGAGGGTGGTCTTCCGCCCCTTGGCCCACCTCCCATTTACCTCAGCCCATTTGGTCCCGAGTCCGGTGGTCCCGAGTCCGGAGGAGGAGGAGGAAGACTTCCTGCCTCCCCAATGACCCGGAGGCCGCCCCCTCCGAGCAGCCTGCTGTCGTCCCGGAGGCCGCCCCCTCCGAGCAGCCCGCTGTCGTCCCGGAGGCCGTCCCCTCCGAGCAGCCCGCTGTCGCCCCGGAGGCCGTCCCCTCCGAGCAGCCCACTGTCGTCCCGGAGGCCGTCCCCTTCGAGCAGCCCGCTGTCATCCCTGAGATCGTCTCGGAGTCGCCCACCATCAGTGCTGCCACGGCCAAGAGAGTGGTCTTCCTTTATGCAGTGGCGGTACTGCAGGCGTGGAGGAAGCACAGGACGTCTGCCGATCCAGAGACTGTTCCTGAGCCTGTGTCTTCGGACAAGATGGCCCCCGCCGAGCCTGTTCACGTCACGCCTGCCGAGCCTGTGTCTTCGGACAAGATGGCCGCCGCCGAGAGTATTCACGTCACGCCTGCCGAGCCTGTGTCTTCGGACAAGATGGCCGCCGCCGAGCTTGTTCACGTCACGCCTGCCGAGCCTGTTTCCCCTGACAAGATGGCCGCCGTCGAGCCTGTGTCTGTTCCTGAGCCTGAGCCGGTGGTGTCTGTTCCTGAGCCTGAGCCGGTGGTGTCTGTTCCAGAGCCGGTGGTGTCTGTTCCAGTTCCTGAACCGGTGTCAGTTCCTGAGCCGGTGTCTGTTCCTCCGCCCTGGCCGCCCGAGGGGTCGTCTCCGCCCTGGCCGCCCGAGGGGTCGTCTCCGCCCTGGCCGCCCGTGGGAAGGTCTCCGCCCGTGGGAAGGTCTCCGCCCGTGGGAAGGTCTCCGCCCGAGGGAAGGTCTCCGCCCGAGGGAAGGTCTCCGCCCTGGTCTGTCCCTCCCGTCCCGCCCTGGTCTGTCCCTCCCGTCCCGGTCTGGTCTTATGGAGCGTCTGGTAGCCGCTCCGTAGGGAGGGGGTAATGTCACATGCCTGTCCTGTCTTGTGCTGCACATGGGTGTTTTGTTATTTTGGGCCATGTGCTCATGTCATTGTCTGATCCCTCCCACTTGTTATCTGATTATTGTTTGAGTTCTTCCACCTGTTCCCTCCTGATTAGTTTCCCTTTATAAGTCCCCTCTTGTTTGCAGTCTGTGTCGGTACGTTGTCTGATGTTTCCTGTTCCCTGTAAATCCCTAGTAAGTTCTGGTTCTGTTTTTGGTTTTGTATTTTCACGTTATGTTTTTCCCCCTCGTGGGTTTTGTTTTGTATTTGTTTTCCTGTTTATAAATAAACGATCATATCTCTGCACTTGAGTCCTCGCACCTTTTTGCAATCATCCCAACCGTGACACCCGTGTGCTTCATCGCACATGACCAGACCCCATCTAGAGGCCACTTCACTGCTTAAAGATTCTCCAAATAACTAAACCACACCCACTATAGACCTTAGAGCAGCGCCATGACAGGTATGGAAGCAATAGACTTACTGTGTTTTCAATGGCATCTGCTGTAAAAAGCTGTATATGTCTGGAGTTTTTTGTGTACTGAAACTTCTTGGAGAGATATTTTTGCAGTATTTCATTAGCAGAACAATCCAAACACATTAAATAACAGTACAACCCACTGAAGAGATGTCAAGATTATGTCTATCCCTCAGCCTCACTTTCATTCCCATTAAAAATCAATGATGGCACTGATGTGAATAAGGTCTATATCGGCACATATGAATCAAGAGAGTGCAAGTCTGTGGTGTGATACGAGAGAAAGTTGCACCTAAACCGAATGTGTGGTCTGAAATACAGTGTTGCTATGAACGACGACGTTTATCAGAAAATATGTGAATGCAGTGATTGACCAATCAGAATAAAATATTCCATAAATAAACGCTATTATCAGTGCTGTCGTACCTGCACATGTGTGACAGAGTGTGTTGATGTCCAGATGTGTGGTCTGGTTGCTGATGGGATTGTTCAGCACACAGCTGTAGGTGTTTTTATCCTGATATTCCACCTCCAGAGGTAGAGAGAGACTGATGCTGAGATCAGACGCACTGATGCTGGACAATACACTGATTCCTTTGTACCAGGAGAGAGTCACATGACTCACATTCACCACTGATGAACACACCAATGAACATGATGATGATGATGATGAACAGTCTCTGCTGATGACAGGAACAGGCAGACGAGCTGGAAAATAAACAGAAACATGATCAAATCTAATAAGCCATCTTATATTCGGTTCAGTGTGTTAAGTGAGTTTTATATGGTCTGTCATCTCAAACTATAAAATGATTCAACAATTCAATATTTGAAGAATATTTGAAGGACAGGATATATTATCTCTACTCACCATAGACAGAAACTCTGAATGATTTTGATGAGAATCTTCCTGAAAACTTCAGTAGTTTATAATCTCCAGTATGTTCAGTTGTGGTGTTTGTGATGGTCAGAGATCCAGTTTGATTGTCCAGCTTCAGTCTGTCTCTGAATCTCCCATCAAGAACATCATCATATACAGTGATTCTGTCGGACCGTTTATTGATTTCAGCTATTACAGTCCATCCAAACCTCCACTGAATCACATCATCATCCTTCATTTCAGTAAGATCAGAGTTTAGAGTGACTGAATCTCCCTCCATCACTGACATTTCAACTGTATCGTCAAACACACAGAAACAAAAAACAGAAACAGCGTTTGTCACAAATGGTTTATTACATTAAATAGCTTAAATTTAAAATATTCTAAAACAACAAAAATAATCAAAATGGTGTATGAAAAACAGGTGTACATTTTTTTTATTTATTTTTTAATCACCAAAGACATGGAGATAGAAATCAGTCCTCATAGAGTTGATCAGTCGTGTATAATCTCCTTCATGTTCAGTTGTGGTGTTTGTGATGGTCAGAGATCCAGTTTGATTGTCCAGCTTCAGTCTGTCTCTGAATCTCTCATCAAGAACATCATCATATACAGTGATTCTGTCGAACAATTTAATGATTTGTGCTATTAAAGTGTTTTTAAACATCCACTGAATCACAAAAACATTCTTTATTTCAGGAAGATCATAGTTTAGAGAGACTGAATCTCCCTCCTTCACGGACACTGCCCTTTCTCCATCAAGAAGCTCTCCTGAAGTACAAACACAACAAGATTCTTCTGTTTAAATGATAGACTTTTAAATAACTTTATGATGGATTACTAATATAAACACTTTGAAATTTACATTTGAAATACATTTCCAAACTACAAAACCGATTAATAATTATATCTTTGAGATTATTTTGAATAAAACTCATTTACTGAAGTTGGTCTGACCCACACAACATCAAACACAGAAGACACTTCAGACGAGAATCACGTCACACTGAAACTAATGCTGTTTGAGCTTCATTGTTTTATAGAACCAACATTTAGAGAAACAAACAGTGAATCTGATGCAGAAACAACTAAAGTCATAACTAATTATTAAAACACATTTAAAACTTACCAACCAGATGCCAAAAACAATCAAGTAATTCAAAATACTTTTACAGCACCTTTCACAATAAATATTCCAATGCAATGCTTCACTTGAAAAAGAGGTAAGAAATAGCTAAATTAATATTTGACCATTTATTATAATACAAATTTTAAACGACTGACAGTTTTTCATATTGCTTACACACAATTTCTGAAACCATGGCTCAAGTTTTTTGGAAACTTTACACACAAAACCACAAAACACGCACCCAACATGCAAAGCATCAGACAGCTCTTGCAAAATCAAACTCTTCCAAAAATTGTGTTTTTGCGTAGTAACTCTAGTAACTTTGCGTAGTAATATATATATATATATATATATATATATATATATATATATATATATATATAGTATACACACACACACACACTGAATATGCATACAAGCCAAGTCAAAAAGTTTCTAAAGCGCTGTGTGTGTAAGTGTGTACAGGGCCGGCGCTCCGCACACGCACATCACGCACTGCGCGTAGGGCACCAAGTGCTTGGGGGGGCACCAAAAAATCTGGGTCGTGAAAAATCATCACAATAGGGTACTAGTATAAATAACAAATAAAATATGTCTAAAGCATGTTAATATTGGGTTTAAGTGGTCGTTCAATGAGGCCTATTATATGTTGATCCGACGAAAATTATGTGTGTATTTAAGTGGTCCAGTGGTTGAATTTTTGCCAAGCGTGTCAGAGGTTCTGAGTTCTAATCCGCACTCATATCGTTTTTTTTTTTTTTTTTTTCATCAAAACCGATTATGTTTTTTAGTGGTTGTATATCAGGCAGGGACACTTTTTGTGCTTTTTGTTTTCTAATTGTACCGGAGCGAATAGAGAGTCTCTCCACAACGGATTGAAACGCGCGTCTGAGTGAAGGCTGTGCGCGAGCCAGAAACAAACATAGTATCCGCGCCACTGATCGCTCGGCAACGAGCACTTTGATCAGTTGATTTAAAAAAACAACACATTTCAGCGCTATTATTCTCTTATTTAAAAAACGAATGAAATGAATGCTCTGCTGGTTAACTGGAGATGTTTTGTTTGTTTGTATTGGTACATTCGTGCCGCGAGATGTTTCATAAGTGGTGGGGACATGTCCTACCCGCAAATTACGCCTATGCGTATGCATGTCCAGGGACGTCGCTATAGTAGTGCAAAAGATCCGGGGCTTTAGCCCTGCATGGCTAAAATCTTTTTTTTTTTTTTTTTTTTAAACTTTGAAACTGCAATTAGAAGAAAAAACCCCCCCACAATCTCAGTGTTTGTATATTTTCATATTCACAGAGTTGTCAAATTATGTACAGAATTATTATATTGTGCCTGACCTTTGCACTTTTAACTTTCTGTGTTTACATTGTTCAGTTCCAAATCTGTGTTTTTAGTAATTGTGGTGGTATTTGGTATTTATAATTTTAACCTTTATATTATTTATTTCTTTTCATGTTTGGTGCCATTGTTAATGTAAAATTATTTATTTGCAGCAGTTATTTTGGAAGTAAAGAGAACCTAACTAAGAAATTCTGAATGGTTGTTATTCCCTTGGTGGGGCACCACCAAGCATTTGTGCTTAGGGCACCCAAATGGCTAGCGCCGGCCCTGAGTGTGTATATATGTATATAGACAAACACACACACAAACACACACACACACACACACACACACACACACACACACACACACACACACACACACACACACACACACACACACACACACACACACACACACACACACACACACACATACATTCATAAATTAATATGTAAATATATATACATGTTTTGCAAAAAGTTTGTTTTTCAATTTCAAACTGAGTGTAAAGCGAATGATGTGCTTGCAGTTTTGCTGACTTGGTCTGATGATTAGATACATGAGTGAATGCAAACAACAATAAAAAAAAGAGAGATTATAAAAAAAAAAACAAAAAAACAAAAAAAAAAGCTGTTTAGAATTGACAAATAGGTTTATTTACTTGATTCATACTCATATGCAAAGGAATGCATGCATATTATGAATAAATGTAATGAACATATGGCTATGTGGATGTCCTGTAAAAAGCTTATTTGCAAAAAGATTTTTTCCAGGATCCCTCTTTTTTTTCTTTTTTTTTTTTTTTTTTACATTTTACAGATTATTTGAGGTAGGTGATATATATCACCTATCACCTACCTCAAATAATCTGTAAAATGAAAAAAAAAAAAAAAAAAGGAAAAAAAAATCACTGAACATTCCAAATCCCATAATGTGGGACTGTATCACTCAAAAGGTTTACTCACTCTGGACACCGAGCCTGAACCTCTTGATCTCACTGTTGATCTGTAGATAATAAACTGCAGTATGTTCAGTTCTGATGTATGTGATGGTCAGAGATCCAGTTTGATTGTCCAGCTTCAGTCTGTCTCTGAATCTCCCATCAAGAACATCATCATATACAGTGATTCTGTCGACCCGTTTATTGATTTCAGCTATTACAGTGTTTTCATCTCCAAACCTCCACTGAATCACATCATCATCCTTCATTTCAGTAAGATCAGAGTTTAGAGTGACTGAATCTCCCTCCTTCACAATCACTAACTCACCAATCACTCCTGAAGAACAGAGTTTTTCATTGATTAAAGCTTTAAAATTACTTGATGTTGGTTTGATGAAGCTTCACTAAAATACTTTTGATCATGTAAATGTGAAGTGATTAATGTTCTGCAGAAGTTCAAAGACAAAAGATGAGGAATGAAAATGAGAAACAGTTAAACAGTTTTATATAATCAATAACTGCATTAAACTTTAATCTCAAATAAGAGTGTTTTCTCTCAGCAAAATCACACATTATTTGTTCCTATATGAGAATAACAGTGAAAACAGTGAATGTTAATAATTTCTGACTAATTTAACCAGTAATTTATCACATCAGAACAGAAACAACTGAAACCAGAAAAACACATTTAAAACTCACCATCCAGACGCCACAAACACAAACAGAGCAAAACTAATTTGAGAAACATTTTCTTCATCGGTTCACTGAAAAGCCCACGATAGTAACTCTTAATGTCTGAAATACTCAGATTGCTCTGAAAGACTGAACTGAGATATTTATCTGGTTGTGTAACCTCTCACACAGTTTACACTCGCACGTCCATCCTCTTTTACATCACGAAAATCAACAAGCTTTTGCTGATCTTACATTTTCAAATGAATTCTGGCCCTGAATGAAAACTCAAAACCAGGAAAAGGCAAAGTTCAGGCGATCAGCAAACAGCTTCTCTGAAGCAAGGCAAAACACACAAGCAGTGAACAAAGTTTAAGTCCAAACCAGTGTAAATCAAGCAGAAATAAACAGGCTTGATAATGTATCTCCATCCATACTAACGTTTTCAAGTGTTTTCTAAAGGTCTGAAAATGCTTAAATCATCTTTGCATGTGTAAATCATAATATGAGCTCACTGAGACTATCTGGTACCAAGGTCACTCTCAAAATCATCATTCCATGTTTGGTTCAATTCACAGATCATGTTTTGCTGTTTACAGACGCTGCTTGTTTTCTGCAAGATACTGGTGGGGGTTTCTTTCTTATTTGCTCCTCTAGTTCAACTGGCTTTAGTCTCTTTTCTAAATATTATTCAACATACATATATTTACTCTAATGTAACATTGTCTATCACAGCATTTCTTGTCCAACTTCACAATCTGTATGGTGTTCTGTATTTTCCTGATGACAGGCAGACGAGCTGGAAAACATGAGAATAGAGATAAATGAGGATGAATGAAGAAGATATTCAAGCAGACGAGGAAGAAACATCGAGAGCAACCGAGTTTATCAAAAGTAGAGCTTTTAAAACAATCTGAAATAGAAAGTAAAAAAAAAAAAAAAATCCTGGGTTATTTTTTTCAAGCCTATGCTGGGTTGAGTCTTTTTGGGTCATTTTTGGGGGGGTTATATTTTTGAGTGTTTTTTTGTGTTACCCAGCTCCTGGGTCAATTGTCACAACCCAGTGGTTGAGTTATTTATCGAGGGCTTTTTGCATCCTCTTCAGGAGAGAGCAGTTCTCAGTGAATTGGTGCATTTAAACGGTAAAATACAGGTTTATGTGCATTTTATTTTTAAATATAAAATCGTTACTTTTCTGTAAATCATTTAATTTTATGCAAAGAATACAGAGATGCAACCTAAACAAGTGTCGCATCAGTCTTTTGCATCCTTGCATAAAATAAATGATTTTATTCTGAAAGATATTAAATATTAATGATAAAATATGTCCTCAGAGCTGTTCAGTGTTAGTTTATGGGCAGGTTATGGAGTCAGTCACAGCATCAGAAGTTAGCGGTTCCTGCGTAACATAATATCATGCAAATGGCGTTAACAAGTTATCATGCAAACCAGTGGTTGTGTGGAGTATTTAGCAAAAGTTTAGAGGATTTAAGTTAATCTGTAAACACTAATTCATGTATGAAGTATAAAATAAGTTAGTATTCTAAAAAAAAAAAAAAAAAAATCAACCCATGCTGGGTAAAATTAGCCCAACATGTGTTCTGTCCTAATATTTACTGGGATAAAAACAAGCCAAATTGGGTTGTTTTAACCCTGTGGTTTTAGTGTAAAAGCTCTAAATGTAAAAGGTAGGCTAAGTCATTTTAAGAATAAAAAATCCATTTGATAATTAAGCTACTTCTTTAGATTATCAAAGCTATAATAAATAAAAAAGGTGAAACTGATATTTAACTCACCAGAGAGTGAGACAAAAAGAAGGCCTGATAAAAGTATTGGTCTGTAGTTTATTAACTCCAGTGTGTTCAGTTCTGCGGCCTCATTTATAACCGTTGTGTATGTACAAAACAGGCCCTGAAAGAGCCGTACGCCACTTCCGACGCATAAGTTGTGATTTATAAAAACAAACATGACAGGAAAATTTGCATACCTGCATGCAAACTCTGACCCATGCGTACGAACGTTTTGGAGATGGAGCAGTTTGGTGACACCGATGGGTAAGCTGGAGTTAAATGTCTTTTTGGTCACTTTTAGACAGAAAATCTAAAGAAAATTAAACATATACAGAAAGATAATACAAATATAATTTCACTCACCAAGCCTATCACTTGAAGCAAATATCCATCCCTTCTTAAATCTCTGCGCCAGCGAGCGCGTTGGGTCGTTTAGTGAAACTGACGCAAATAACAGTTTAAATAAATAAAATAATGATTTAAACTATGTTTTACTTCTGATATAAACATTTAGATTAAAAATACCATTCAAATTAGTTAAACACTTAAACATGAAATCATTACTGAGAAGTTACACAAATTTTTATATTCAATCAATAGAAATATTGTTGTGGATGCGATGTTTTTGAACACTTTTCCTGTGGCGTGCTGTACGTGTTTTAATGTTTTAACCACAGAGATAATTGCTTATCATGATAATACCAGATTGTCTGAGAAAATAGTTTCGTGCAAATAATGCCCAAGGCCTATCTGTTTCCATTAAAAATATAAATCAATTAAAAATACAATTCGGCCAGTGGAAAATATTGAGAAAAACTTTCTCTGAAATGTATTTTACACTATTTGATTTATGTATTCAAAAACAAGGCAAGGATAGGCAACTACTTGATTTTTATTAATGTAATGTGTCTTGTACCTTTAAACGTTATCACGTGGATGAATAATCATATGCAAATGATATGCAGATGAGGATCTGCATAGTAAAAATAGGCGTTGTAAGCTCAATATATGGCTATTTCGGGGTGGAGACGCATGTGCGCACAATCTTCCGTTGACTGGGATTTATAAAGTGAATTCTGCGTAGGTTCTGGCATACGAACGGTTTTATAAGTCTGAATATTTTTTTGCGTACGCCATTTTTGGCTTTCGGGCGCACGTACACTTTTAATAAGGTTCCTACGCATAGTTTTATAAATGAGACCCCTGGTGTTTGTGATGGTCAGAGATCCAGTTTGATGATCCAGCTTCAGCATCAAATCTTCCTTCCTTGTTTGTTGATTAGTCAGGGATGTCATCGGAGAATGATTGCCCGCACACTCTCCACCATTAACTGTAGGGTAATTTACAGTTAAGACCAGAGGACCAGATATGATGAATGAAGACCAGGAGTCAGAGATGCAATAAACTGAAGAATTTTTTTTTGCTGAAGATAGTTTACAGTTTCATCAGCAGAAGTCAGCTTCAACACCGTCCTGCGTACACACTCAATACAACAGCAATTATACTCTAACACAGGCCACTAAACTACGTCATTACTTCAGGTTGAATGATTCTGATTGGTTAAGACATAGATAAACTTGAAAAAATCTCCACATATGGACATACAGTTCAAAGCATATTATCCGGATATATTTAATTATCAGGACGACAACAGGGGTCCTGGTTTAGTCATGAAGTGACCCACCAAGATTCAAGATTCAAGATATATCTATTGTCATGCACAGTAATAACTCCTACACAATAATAATAATAATAATAATAATAATGCCCACACAATGAAACTCTTACTTTTTTGAAAAGTCTCCCTTACACAAAATAAACAAAATACAATAATAAAAAAAGTGCAAATATGCATTGTGCAAGAATCAGGGTAACATTCAATGGGGTAATGGGGAGGGAAGTATTTACTGCATAATGTATGCTTCAGGAGTCTGATGGCTTATGGATGAAAACTGAGTCTTTTTGTCCTTGATTTCACACTTCTTTACCGTCTCCCAGGCAACTGCAGTGTGAAGAGGTTGTGTTGTGGATGTTTAATGTCCCTGATGATGTTGTGGGCCGTCCTGATGACCCTGGAGCTGTAAATATCCTGAAGTGATGGGAAGGCTATTCTGCAAACTCTGGAGAGCTTTCCTATCCTGAACAGTGCAGCTTCCAAACCACACTGTGATCGAACTGTTAATCACACTTTCAACAGAACATCTGTACAAGTTGCTGAGAATTTCGGTTGCCATGCCGAATTTCCTCAGCCTTCTTATTGGGATTTCCTCAGGAGCTGCTGACTGTTGTGAGACCAGGTGAGATCCTTGCTGATGTAGGTTTGATAATCATCTCCTTGGTCTTATGTGCATTTAGGATGATATTATTTTCCTAACACCAGGCCATCAGTCCTGCCACTCTCTTCTTTCCTCTCCACCAGTGATCAGTCTGATGACTGTAGTGTCATCCGCAAACATTATAATCCTGGTATTGGTCTGAGAGACCACACAGTCGTAGGTGAAGATGGTAAACAGCAGCGGGCTCAGGACCGAGCCTTGAGGGATCCCTGTGCTCACAGTTTGAATGCCTGATGTCCGGTCTCCTACTCTGACTCACTGAGGTCTGTGCGTCAGCAAGATCAGCACCCAGTTACAGAGGAAAAGTGTCAGTCCGAGGGTGAGGAGCTTTTCAGAGCCTCTGTGGTTTGACTGTGTTGAATGCCGAGCTGTAATCAACAAATAACATTCTCACATGTGTCCACATGTGTCACTGTCCACAGCAGTTCATATGTGTTTTGCACACCAGACAAAACGAATATCTTTTGACAAGATCTGGCGTTTAGGGCTGGATTTGATTATTATTATTTTTATCTGCAGCAACTGCGTGATGCCATGATGTCAATACAGACCAAAATCTTGGAGGAATGTTTCCAGCACATTGTTGAATCTATGCCATGAAGAATTAAGGCAGTTCTGAAAGCAAAAAGGGGGTCAAACCTGCTATTAGCAAGGTTTACATAATAAAGTGGCCAGTGAGAGAATTCATAGTTAAAGCTAAACTGTAATACTTACAGTTAATGCTATTATTTTTGAAGAGTCTTATTTTGGACACTAGATGGCGCTCTAGTTATTAGTGGGATGTTGTTTTATTTGATGAAATTTGTCATGGTCTGTTAAACTGCAAATGAGAAAAATAAAAGTATTCAATTTGTTGAAAATGATTTTTTTTATTGAATTTTTATAGAATTGAATTTTCATACTATTTTTTTCTGAATATGAGCATATTTCTTACACTTAATTGTAATGTAGAAACGTTCATTTGTTAGCAGTGTTGTTAGTTACTTACCGCCCAAAATGAAACTAAAGAAAATATTAACAACCATCAGTCATTTACATACTATAAATACCATGAATATTACAACAGTAAATCATGCATTTGCTTTATTAAAATGATTGTTAAAACATTGACAGACAAAGACATGATATGATCTTTAGGGGTGTGACGTCAAGAATAGCTTTAACTTTTGTATATCGAATATTAACTGCTTGATTTTTTTTATATATATATATTTTGTGGCAAAATGTAACTATTAATGGCCAGTTTCTTATATAAATTAGGATTTATAAGCATGTCCAACTTTATTTGCACACATACAGTATACTCACGCAGAGCAAAAATAGCGGCGCTTTAAAAACAAACATGTAAAAGCTCCAGTGGGCCACAAGATTTGGATCATTTGTTAAAAGTCCTTGTATTAGAAGCACATTCTTTAAGAGAGAGTTTCATTAGTTCACTGAATATCACACTTCAACAATCTCAAAACTCAAAACTAAAGAGCTGAGAGGAACTACAGCGGTTCCTGTGAAAGCGATCACACCGCTGGTCTGGTTCTTGAAGTTTGATCATCTTCTCTTGGCGATCGGTGCATACACCACATGATCCTCCTCTTTATCATCCTGTCAAAAACACAATATATAATAATAAATGTCCTTGAAGTCATTTTACAATATGCTGATATAAAACCAGCCTCAAGTGTGTCACAAAACGTTTCCTTCCGTTTGTTTTTTTAATGCTTGTAAAATAATAGTTGCTTAAAAAATCCAATTCAAATGACAGATAGACAGAAATGTGTTGGACTGTGATGTCATCAACTGACACAGGAAATACTTCATCAGTGGTTCATTTCAAACACTGAACATATTAAAGGGGTCATGAAATGAGTAATCTAAATTCCCTTGATCTTTTAATATATAAGATGTCATTATACTATAAAAACATCCTGTAAGTTTCAGAACTCAAAACGTTCTTGTTAGTCTGAAAACAGCTTGAAGCAAATCCATCTGAACGACTGATTGTGGAATATGCTACGTTATTACCTAGAAGGGTAGCTAAACACCGCCTCTGGAGAAGAAGATCAACGCCTGCTTCTTGCTCATTTAGCAATAAGCCCCGCCCACTGATTCGTGCATGCCATGTAGTAGGTAAATAACGACACCTATGAAGAAATGCAGAAACCTAACGGTAAAGATGGCTCTGAAGAGAGAAAGATGCTGTGCAGTGCCAAATTGTGAAACAACACAGCCTTTGCATTACCTTCCTTCTGATACCAACAAGGAGTGGATTAACTTTATTTTTAATGAAGTTCCAGACCGTGTCAGTAAGAACTTGGTGCTTTTTTTTTCACTTAATTTCACAGCTGATTCATTTACAAACAAGGCACAATTCAACGCAGGATTTTCTGTAAGATTGAAATTAAAAGATTTCTTTTACAGCTTTCCTGTAGCTCAGTGGTGAGAGCATTGCGTTAACAACGCAAGGTAGTGGGTTCGATCCCAGGGGATTGCACATACCTATGTATAAATGTATAGGATAATGCAATGTTAGTCGCTTTGGATAAAAGCGTCTGCCAAATGCGTAAATGTAAATGTAAAAGATGATGCTGCACTGAGTCTTTTGGATCCGACAGTAATATCGCACCACACTGTGAGTAACTGTTTTTATTACGTGGTCACTATTACTGTTATTACCGATCGTTTGACATGTACTGAGTATGCATGCGTTTTTAACCTGTCTGGCTGAATTTCACCAGCTGACATCTCTCAACATCGGAAGTTTTAAAAACAATCCCACACTTCCGAGTCTAAACGAAACCACGGCCTATTACTTCTAATACCTATAACCACTCTATAACCTAATACTTCTAAATTAAGATGTTTTTTGATGTAAAAATCTTGATATTATTATAAGTACAAAATAATAAAAAAGGCACTTCATAACTGTTGATCTGTAGTACTCTTTAGATACATGGTAGAATGAGTGTTGTGAGTGTTATGGCATATGTTTCTCGCATTGAATGCTGATCTTTATACATATTTAATATGGTGGTGTTTTGTGTTTTTGTTTGTATAATGATCTTTCACACACTCACTGCTGAAATGATACACAGACATGAATTAGTAATAAATTATCTTACCGATTTATGTGCTTTTCTTTTGTAGAACTTTGGCTCTGTGTAAGTGATTTCTTCTTCATGAGTCTCAACTGTTTCAACGATAAGATACAATATAATAAATAGGTTGATTAATACAACAAAACTGAATGTTATTAACTATATCTGTATCTTTAAATCATATATGTTTTGTATAAAGCGCTATAAAAATAAAGATGACTTGATATATTGTCCTGTTTAGAAAATCCTTTACCTAATTTTACGTTCCTAGTCAAAAATTTAAAAATTGCTTGTCAATCTTTTATTATGCTGTATTACCAGCAAATATTGGATGCAATCTTCTTGTCAACTTGTTTTCTTTCAGTTACCACAGGTTTAATATTTATTTTTTAAACTGAAAGGCCGTAGGCCATTGATCTGAGCTTATGAACCTCAGTATTTGAGTGAAAAAAGCATTATTTATGGATAATGTTGGCATTGGTCACTCAACAGATCAATGAGGCCTACGATCAACCTGTTCCAAAAAGAAATACAAAACCTGTGCAAATTGAAAGAAATCCTATATGTTTGGTAATAATATAGCAGAAAGAGAAAATTATAAGAACATTTCTGGAGGTCGGTCATTTTTGACCAGGAACTACATTAGTGTAAATTATCAGATTTTTGGGGGGAAGTTGTTATAGCCTGTGTGAGCAAAGTCGGTAAGTTCCCATTCAGTCAGTCACGTTCAATGTTAGGATGGACTAATGTCATGGGGTCTTGTCTGGGAGCCCAATCGCCTCCAAGTGATAACAGAACAGGCCAGTGGACATTAGCCAGTGAGATTTGCATTGCATCACATCTACCCGGACATACGGGTATAAATAGGACTGGCACTAATCACTTTCATTCATATTTTGCTTCGGAGCCGAGTGGTTATGAACAGCGATCGCTCATTCCAGTTGTCCTTCAACTGAACTGGATTCCTGTGCAGAATCAGCTATTTTAATTGCTAAAAAGTGTTTATTTCTCAGGAGATGTCTCCTGCTGGTGTGAGGGCGCATATAGTGGTGATTAGCTTCTTGAAAGGGCTGTGCATGCAGAAGTGTGGCGTTACACCCCACGGTGCTTCGGCACATAAGAGCAGATTTCCTAAAAGAGCAAGCACTTTTTAAAGACACCTCTCCGTCTGTGCATTCCTGGATGCGGTTGTTTTCTGTCCTCATCTGACGGCCACGATCGCTGTCTCACATGCCTGGACGCAAGCATGCTGAGATGGCGTTCGTGGGGGGTTCATGTTCTCGCATGGGAACATGCCCACGTCAGCACGCGGGTCGTGACTCTCCTTTCTCGTAAAGGCTTGAGCCCCCTTTGTTGTTACCCAGCCGCTGCTTGTGTGTTCGGGCTCGGAGCGCGTGCCTTTCTTCACGTAAGTGCATGAAGAGCTTTGGCAGTATGGAGGCAGTTTAGTGCCAAAATCTGTTCAAAGTTCTTCCCTTTCTCACTACCCTTGACTGTGGGGCGGGGTTCTCCATTTTATAGATGACTGGCTCATTTTGGCCCAGTCGAGGAAAGATCGGGATCGCGATGTCATTCTTCTCCATATAAGGTGCTTGGGGTTGAGGCTCTATTCCAAAAAAAGCTCACTATCTCCCCAGCAGAGAACTACGTTCTGGGGGCAGTGTGGCACACAACTACGATGCGGGAACAATCGTCTCCTGATCGTATCGAGACCATCCTAGTTACAGTCACAAAGATCAAGCTAGGCCAGGTCATCACTGTCAAACACTTTCTGAGAGTGTTGGAGCTTATGGCGGCTGAATCCAACCTATTGCTCCAGCCTATCAAAAGCTGACATTACTGTGTTGCCGGCTTCCCTTTGTAGCTTTCCGCGTTACGCTGTCACATGTCACGAGGTGAGGCAGCAACAATCAGGATTGGACTAGTTTGCACACGTGACACAATCATGCTGAGGGCGTTCCCCAAAGTATCGTCATACGACGCAGCGTCTCGTTCCCTTCTCAGGGAACAAGGGTTACAGTTGTAGGCCAAGACGTTTTAGACCAATGTGATTACATTAAATAGCATTTTCAGGAAAAAGAAAATCCTCTCTTGGTCAAAATGATCGCAACACAGCATGCGGGATAAAGGGAACTACACTATTAAAGTATATTATTATTTGATATAACACATTACTATTGTCAATTCAGTAGCGTTTATAACACTTGCCTTCTTGATCAGTTTTTCTACATTTCTTGCAGATGCAGAAGATCCCAACGACTGCAGAAACAATGATCAGAGATCCAGTGGCAGCAGCAGAGATCAGCACTATTGTAGACACTGAGAGAAACAGTTATTAGTGTCAGCTAGTGATAAGAGAACTTCACAGTTAGTAGTATTTTGATGCTTTACATTTAAATTCATTTAAAAGTTTCTAGTTTATTCCATTCTATTGTGGGTTACATTAAAATAATCTAATTGTATGTGTTTCATTTCAGGCTGAAAGGCTGACGTTGTGTATGTATATATATAAATATGATAAACAATCTGAGGTATGCCGACTGTTACTGTTACGATCACCAGCTGGAGTGCCCAGGATATCCACTAGAGGACGCTCCTCCCCAGACCAGTGTCATTCCACTATGAAATACATTTCCCAGAATCCTTTGCCCAGACTCATTATCCCCGGATTAGTTTCAGCCGTTTCTGTCACAGTGTCTGGTTTGTGTTTCCCCGGGTGTCCACTAGAGGTCTTTTCCCCATACTGTCACCATTCACTCTGGAACTGCATTTCCCATAATCCTTTGTCTGTTCTCATCACTCGTGATTGCACTTCCCTATCACATTGTTAGTTTATGTGTATAAATACCCTGTCTGTTTCAGTCCATGTCACGGAGTCACTGTTTTTCGTCACTACACTTCTGGTCTGTGTTCTAGCCTGTTTCTTGTTTCTTGTTTCTTGTTTCTTGTGTTTGGATTGCTAAAATGGACTTTGAACCCTGCCTGGATGACTATGAATTGGATTGCCCTAATAATAAATATGCTGCATTTAAATCTACCTGTTTTCCTGTGTGTTCCCATGACAGTTTCTCATTTACCCATGTTTACCCTGTCTATATATACCTGGTTTACTCAGTCACTCTTTGCGAAGTCTTGTTGGTGTTACACTGAATTTCTGAGCGCTATTTCTGGTTTCTGTTTCATGGTCTTGATCTTCTGCCTGTCTCCCTGTATTCCCTGTTTGCCTATGCCTTGGGCTTTTGTTGTTATCTGGATGGTTTGCTCCTTGCTGAATTATAATAAAATGCTTAACATTTGTTTTATCACTGATCACTAAAACCATTGAAAGTCTTTAATATATTCAACTCCGTAAATTAACACTAACTGTGCTGTCGTACCTGCACATGTGTGACAGAGTGTGTTGATGTCCAGATGTGTGGTCTGGTTGCTGATGGGATTGTTCAGCACACAGCTGTAGGGGTTTTTATCCTGATATTCCACCTCCAGAGGTAGAGAGAGACTGATGCTGAGATCATACACACTAATGCTGGACAATACACTGATTCCTGCGTACCAGGAGAGAGTCACATGACTCACATTCACCACTGAACACACCAATGAACAATTTGATGATGATGATGAAGAACAGTGTGAAGAGTTACTGATGACAGGATCAGGCAGACGAGCTGAGAAATATTAGAAACAGAGTAAATCATACTTTCTGTTAAGGGAGTGTTTGTGATTTTCAGATTTATAAAAAAAATACACAGAGATGCCAGTATCAGAATAATTAATCCAAAGAAAAGCGTTCAGAAAGTTGAAAAGTGAACGCTAAAAATGATGGTGTCTTAGATTTTACCATTTTAAAATTACCATACCATTATTTTAAAAATTTAGGATATGTATACTTCAAAGTGATTAACAAACAAAGGGAACCAATAAAAACTCACTATAGACAATGAGACCGAATTGCTTTCTCACACTGTTGATCAGTCGTAGATAAACTCCAGCATGTTCAGTTGTGGTGTTTGTGATGGTCAGAGATCCAGTTTGATTGTCCAGCTTCAGTCTGTCTCTGAATCTCCCATCAAGAACATCATCATATACAGTGATTCTGTCGGCCGTTACATTGATTTCAGCTATTAAAGTGTTTTCATCTCCAAACCTCCACTGAATCACATCATCATTCTTCATTTTAGTAGGACGAGCTTTTAGAGTGACTGAATTTCCCTCCATCACTGATACTGAATCATCAAACACACACAGAACAAACAGAAACAGGATTTGTCACAGATAAACAGATTATAATTGTTTATTAAATTAAAGATTTAAATTTTAAATAAACAATACCTTAAAACAACACAAACAAAAAAACAAATGGCATATGAATTAATTTAAATGTTGTCATTATTAAACAGGTGTAACCGTTTTGAACTCACCATTGACAGTGAGAAAAAAACTCTTGATCTCACTGTTGATCTGTAGTTTATAACCTCCAGTATGTTCAGTTGTGGTGTTTGTGATGGTCAGAGATCCAGTTTGATTGTCCAGCTTCAGTCTGTCTCTGAATCTCCCATCAAGAACATCATCATATACAGTGATATTGTCTGCCCGTTTATTGATTTCAGCTATTGAAGTGTTTTTATTTCCAAACCTCCACTGAATCACATCATCATCCTTCATTTCAGTAAGATTAGAGTTTAGAGAGACTGAATCTCCCTCCTTCACTGATATTTTAACTGTAACTCCAAACACTCCTGAAAACAGAGTTTTTCAAATCACTTAATGTTGGTTTGATGAAGCTTCACTAAAAAATAACTAAAATTATTTTCAAAAGTGTCCCGTGAAGTTGAGAAGTTAAAATGTTATTTTAGTGGGTCTTAAACTAAAAAAAAATTAATTAACATTTATCATGTGATACTCAAACCAGGGTTATTTGAGTATCATTGAGATACTATTATTATTTTTACTTATATTTTGAAAGGTTTTAATTTTTTTTATTTTCATTTTAGTTGAAGTTTTAGTAATTGTTGTGTGTTTTTGTGCTTGTTAGTGTGGAATAAATTTTATCTTTAAGATGTGTGTTTGTCTCTTATTCAGTGATAGAATTTTGTTTGCCACCACATTACTAATTTTATAATTTTTTATGAATTTGATTTATTTATTATTTTTCTAAATGTTAATCTTCTGCTAGCATGTCGTTCTTTCCTAGCTAGTAATTGGCTATATTAGCTAAAAACATCCACCCTGTTATGATATGTTGGATTGTAAGTGGACAGCTTCTACCCTTTAATGCTAAAAGGCTCGGGACACACCAAGCTGACGGTCGGCCGTTGACCAACATCGGGCCGTTGTTGAGCGTCGTTCGCCTGTTTTTGCATTGAGTTCTGAACCATCAGCACCAGTCGGACTTCATTGCTCTGATGCGAACGGCTTTCAATGGACAGTAGCTAAAACTGCTCGCTAAATGACGCTAGATGACATCATACTGGCGAGTCTCAGGAACTACAGTATATACGTTTTTTTTGGCAAACTGAGCATGTTGAACCGAGAAGAGAAAACAGTCTGACTGGCTGCACGTAAATAACAGTCACGAGACGATGACACATTCAGCTTCCGTCCCCGCTAGTTTTTTTACAACGTCTTGATGTGTCTTAAAGGTGCAATGTGTGATATTTCTGAGGATCTATTGACAGAAATGCAATATAAGATCCATAACTATGTTTTCAGTGGTGTATAAATACCTTACTTAATGAACCGTTATGTTTTTATTACCTTAGAATAAGTCATTTATATCTACATAACTGCGGCCACCCCCTTCTATGAAGGTCTACATACTGTGACGTCATGTTTCTACCGTAGCCGACAGCGAACAGACAGCGCTACAGAGCGCGTTTCGTCACTAACTTGAATGAGAAGCAGCAGAAAAAGACGCAGCAGAATACTCAGGTTGTCCCTGACTCTGCAAACGTGGAGAAAAACATGCTGTCTGAACGACGCCTGTCATCGTAACGTTAGCTATTTCCCCTTACCTAAGTTAGCTGCTTTGATGCTCTTATCTTATACTAACTAGCATGGAAACAAGCTATGGTAAAGCCAGTGAATAAAAGACTAACACAATGATGAACAAGTAAAAAACAATCGCAATAACATGTGGTTTTACTGAATAATTAAGTAAATATAATTTAATATAAAATATAATATAAAGAATCCTCATTGCTTGACTTGCTACTCTCTGCTGACTCAGACGACGACATCTTCCGATCCTACGTCGGCCGCCGTAGCTTCTCATTCGAGTTTGCAATTTGAAGGATTGGCCTTGAGTGACTGACTGTTTGCAATTCGCAAATCTCACCACTAGATGCCGCTAAAAATCACACACTGCACCATTAACTCTTGAAGGCCTTAAGCCCAATTTATACTTCTGCGTCGAACTTACGCCGTAGCTACGTCGTAGGCTGTGTGTAGCGCGCGTACCCTTCGGCGTACCCTGACGTGCACCTCTCCAAAAATGTAACAACGCGTCAACTCTACGCGGACGCAAGCGCTGTGATTGGTCTGCTAGGACCGCTCCCTCGGGTTTCACATGCTCCCTCTGCGCGCCTGAACGCGGACAATGACGCAGAAGTATAAATGAAAACCATCACGTTGCCTACAGCGTAGAGGCTCCGGCATAGGTCCGACGCAGAAGTATAAATCAGCCTTTAAGAGTAAGAATGACTTACATTCTATTTATTTATAATGCTGTCAAAGTAAAGTATTGAATGAAATATGCTGTCATAAATACACAAATACTGCTGAAAGTTTCAGTGACTGCAGATTGTCTGTACTGTAACTTAATGCATGTGTTTTTGTTAGACGGCACCAGGGCTTGATAAAGTTTAACTGCCTCCTTGACATCATTACATACCTTTAACTTATAACATTGCAGAACTGATTAAGTGAAGTCAATATAAGCTGATTGCATTCAAGTTCAGTGAAGTTCAATGAACTTTTGAGAATTAGCTATACAATCTTTTCCCAACCCGAAACCAGACCAAACAAAAGACAACGCATGATGAGTGAGAACTTGAAGCATTACTCTGTTGAGGAAACCGTAGGACAACATGAACACAGTGACGAGACTGAACTTCAATGCTGTGAGCGGAGAAATGGCTGCATGGTTTAGAGACTGTAACAGCAAACTCATGATATATTGAAGATTTATTAACGTTACGAAAGCCGCTGGACTGTAACGAGCCGCTGGAGCGATTGCTAATGAGAGACGAGTGTGACACACGGCTCGAGAGCAGTGGAGCTTTTATTATCCCACAGACACTTCTGCTTCTTCTGGTCATGCGTATGTGGGGAAACGCAGCGCTGTTTTATCATATTAGATACATCTGAGTGTGATGAAAGTTGTTATAATGCTACTCTGTGCATTAGCTATATGAGCCGCTCACATACTGCTGTGAGCCAGATCGACATTAAGTATGGTAAAAATGTTACTCGCGGTAAATCAAGAAAACGAGATTTAGACAAAAAGACTAACTGTGTAACAATGATTAGTTTTCTGCCGATGGATATATCCAAACAGTTGCTCACCTGTCTAATAAAACACATCATATATTAAAGGGCCTTTGGTGTTTCCATGGTTTCTACAAAATATAACTGGAAATCGAGGGTAACGTGGGTATGATGTCATTATTAGGTGACGCACGGACACAGCCCCTGTCCTGGTTTAAACTGCTTATTTCTCTGGATTTAAACATTCTTAGACACATTCAGGATAATGTAAGTACACAAATCATCAACAAAATATATAACATTGTTTTAGTGTTTTTTGAATATTTTGATCCAAAAATCCTTTAATAACAATTGATAAAACTTGCTTTTGAGAAAGACTTGGTCTTGGAAAGAACTGTGTCTGTAGTGGATTTCTTAAATGTTGTTGTGCACTTGTACAGCAATTGTTTCCAGGATTACATGTTGGAGGATTTTCTTGAATAAACAGCGTATATAAATAACTTTGTCACTGTCGAGTCTGGATTTTTCTGACGGTTTGCGTTTGCTCACCCTTATAATATGATTTCCTCCTATCAGTGCTGTCCTGTAACAGCAAATGTTGATCCTCTCTGACTAAATTAACCAGACATTTATTACATGGTACCAGAACAGAAGCAACTGAAGTCATAAAAACACATTTAAACTCACCATCCAGACGCCAGAAACACAAGCAGAGCAAAACAGGGAGAAACATCTTCATCAGTTTCAGTCCACAAATATGAAAAGACAAATTCTTCAAAACTGGTTCAGTAATAAACAGATGCACTGATGTGAAGCTGCTCTGTAGTAAAGTGAAGTGAAACTCTACAATCAGTTAAAATAACTGTCTATTTATTCAGTGTTAATGCATGTGACCGTCTAGCTCTGTTTTGGATGATTAATTCACACTTTGATCATTGTCACTTTGAGCTCCAGTAGGCCTCAACTTCCTGTAAGTCAATGACATCATTTTCAACTGAAATAAACGGACACATAACATCACGCAAACATCTTAAAGCAACAGTTTGATCTTGTCATGAGATCCTGTGAGTGTTTGGCTCTGCTCTCTCCTGTAACTCTTCAGGACGTTTGTTGTTCATTTCTGATCAAATGTCTCGATTGTTTCTCCTCTCAGACTGATTTCAGAGTTTCTCTAATGGTTTTATGGAGCAGGAACAGATCGCCTGCTATAACTGTGTGTATGAAAGTGTCCTCTGATATCTTCATATGATTAATATTCAACAGCTATGGATTATGATGCTCTAAATGCTCACTTTGTTCAGAGTGAACATGCATTAGTGAGACGCTCACACAAAAACACTGTGAAACTGTTCAACAATTTCTCACACGGCTCAGACAAGCTGCTAAAGACTGTGACGTCAGAGCTGACAGAGATAACTCCTGATTACATGTGAGTTCAGGGTGAGCCACTAGATGGAGGAGTTGCTCATCAGACGAGACCACAGAGACAAATCACACTAGAGATTTTGGGCCCTATCACACACTCAGTGCAATGCAGCGCATTTTTGTTTATTATTGTAGATAGAAAAGGAAAGAAAGTAATGATCTAATAATGTAAATATTTACAAATAATGTTTAAAATAATATTTAAAAAATGTAAAGATTCATATATGGTGCACTGTATAAAATATACATAAAATATATGTATTCCTCCAGGAGACGCTCAATATGATAAATGTAATAAAACATGGAGAGACTCTTGAACCTCAGAGTGAGAAACTTTATTGATAAAGAAAAAGGAAATACATAGAGAAAATATCCAGTAGTAAAGAGAGATCTGTGTGTCTCTCTATTCATTTGTTTTATGTTTCTGCTAAAAAAAAAAATTTTCACATCTGACTCTGAAAGACAGCAGAAGCTCAAGTAATAAACAGTATTTATTATTAAAAAAACACACAAGAAGAACAAAAAACACGCTTGAAGAACCTTTAAAGTTCAGTGTTCTGCTTTAGATTTCAATACTCCCTGAAAAAGATGAACATATAAAGCCATTAATATACATGTGAGATACATTTATAAATGCAAAATCAGTTTGTGAGAAATGACATCATCAATCATGTACCTGATGTGTGAATATGTGCTTGATCTCGTTCAGCTCTTCTGGATCTGATCTCATAAACCACAATAATGACAGTAGCCACGCCCACCAGAGCAGAGAGGACCAATCGGATCACAGCTTCAGTAGGACCACAACAGTGGACAGAGTCTGAGGAATAAACACATCAAACTGAGATCAGATCAGTCAATAAACACTAATATCAGTGCTGTCGTACTTGCACATGTGTGACAGAGTGTGTTGATGTCCAGATGTGTGGTCTGGTTGCTGATGGGATTGTTCAGCACACAGCTGTAGGTGTTTTTATCCTGATATTCCACCTCCAGAGGTAGAGAGAGACTGATGCTGAGATCAGACGCACTGATGCTGGACAATACACTGATTCCTTTGTACCAGGAGAGAGTCACATGACTCACATTCACCACTGATGAACACACCAATGAACATGATGATGATGATGAAGATGATGAACAGTCTCTGCTGATGACAGGAACAGGCAGATGAGCTGGAAAACATGAGAGAATAAAGATAAATGAGGATGAATGAAGATATTCAAGCAGACGAGGAAGAAACATTGAGAGAAACCGAGATGATCAAAAGTAAAGCATTTAAAACAATCTGATATACAAAGTTAAATATAAACCAGCTGTTAATGTAAAAAAGTAAGGTAATTAGTTATTTTAACTAATTAGTCATAAAAACATCAAACTGAGATCAGATCAGTCAATAAACACTAATATCAGCGCTGACATCAACTAATATTTCTGAATAAACAGAAATATGATCAAATCTAATCAACAATCTTATATTCGGTTCTACGTACATTTTTATGCGGTCTGTCATTTCAAGCTATAAAATGATTCAACAATTCAATTCGTAAATAGTATTTGAAGGACAGGACCAGTGATCTCTACTCACCATAGACAGAAACTCTGAATGCTTTTGATGAGAATGAAACTCCTTCAAGTTTATAATATCCATCATGTTCAGTTGTGGTGTTTGTGATGGTCAGAGATCCAGTTTGATTGTCCAGCTTCAGTCTGTCTCTGAATCTCCCATCAAGAACATCATCATATACAGTGATTCTGTCGGCCGTTACATTGATTTCTGCTATTAAAGTGTTTTCAAACCTCCACTGAATCACATCATCATCCTTCATTTCAGTAAGATCAGAGTTTAGAGTGACTGAATCTCCCTCCTTCACTGACTTCACTTCATCTGTCAAACACACAGAGAAAAAACAGAAACAAGGTTCGTCACAGATTAATATGGTTATTTTGATGGTTTCTAAGAGTAAATAGTTTAAAATTTAAATTTGAAATGAATATCATCATTAACAACAAAAGCAAAATGAGGTTTGAATTGTATTTGTGCTGATTAAAATATAAAACAGGTGAAACTGATATTTAACTCACCGAAGACAGTGAGACTGAAATTCTTGCTCACACGGTTGATCTGTAGTTTATATTCTCCAGTATGTTCAGTTGTGGTGTGTGTGATGGTCAGAGATCCAGTTTGATTGTCCAGCTTCAGTCTGTCTCTGAATCTCCCATCAAGAACATCATCATATACAGTGATTCTGTCGGCCGTAACATTGATTTCAGCTATTAAAGTGTTTTCAAATGTCCACTGAATCACATCTTTATCCTTCACTTCAGTAAGATCAGAGTTTAGAGAGACTGGATCTCCCTCCATCACTGATCTCAGTCCTGAATCACCAAACAAACACAGAACAAACATAAACAGGCATTGGCGGAAATCGTGGGGTGGGGGGCAATGGGTCAGGACCATCTTAGGGTTCACCCCCCTAAAAATATAATTAAAATATTTGTATTGTAATTAATATAATGATATACTTAAAATAATTGTGCAAGTAGTAAAACAATACAAATGCAAAAGGGGCAAAAAAAAAAACAACAGCAAAAAAAACAAAAAACATTTTAAACATTTTGAGTCCCCCCTCCCTTGCCTCACAGTGCTTTGGTCCACTGCCTTTTTAAAGGACAAGTTCGGTATTTTACACTTAAAGCCCTGTTTACAGATCGTTTCTGATGAAATAGAACGGTTAAGATTAAAATTTGGATAAATGCTGCTGGCCCGAGAATTCTCGGGCCAGCAGCATGTGTTCAAATTTTAATCTTAACCGTTCTATTTCATCAGAAACGATCTGTAAACAGGGCTATAAGTGTAAAATACAGAACTTGTCCTTTAACTCACCACTACACACACAAAGTTCAGTGGGAGAGAACAACGTTTTTCAGTAGCTAGTTGTGGAACTCCAGTAAGTCAAGGCTATTTTATTCACTTTAAACATCGGATTAAGTGATTATTTTCTATTTAATATAGATGATATTGAGTCATTAATAAATGATGACCAACATTTTTTTTTTAAATGATGATAACCAATGTACTTTTGTAATCGATGCAGTCCGCTTTGTTAGTGGTTATAACGTTTACCCTTGTTTTATACAGATGCATTTACCTACTGTAGCTTGTTTAATACCGTAGTATATCCCTCACACACACCCATAGAGTGTACGCATACACTACGTGATGTAGTCTTGTAGATTAGACTAGTGCAGGTGCGCATTAAGATTGTCACGCTTTCACTGTGTGATTTAGTCGGTTTACAGTACATCCTTTTAATATAGTTTAGTTAATATAATATCACATGAAGGGTGCAGTTTTTCTCCAGATATTAGCATGATGCCTGTTTTAGCTCTATTTCGCCAACAAAAATAGTTGAAAACTAAGCCACCGCACTGTATTTGCTACACACCAAGGAGTTTCCATACCAAATGAATCAGCTTTTTGAACAAATCATTGAATCTCAATGACTCACTGAGTCACTGATTAACAGTGACTTGCTGCCACCTACTGCCGGTTTAATGTTCTCTATCTTTTCATGTTTTAAATAATTTAAAATATCAATATTTTAGGTTTAAAACATCAAAACATTATTTATGTCTGTGTAAAAGCATCTAAATGCCATTTCAAATGCAGCTTCTGTGTTTGCTCTCCATTGCCCTATTGTCTTATTATTATCATTTTAATTTGATTAAATGTATGAAATTGACACAAAAGATGATGCATTCATATAATTAGGTTTAAAAATACATTTATAAAGGTAAAAATGCACATAAAAGGTAAACTGCTGTCACTGCTGTGAACTGACCACCACATAGAATATGAAGAATATCAAAAGGGTTCAACTGTCCATGGCAGTCCTAAACATGCCAAGGTACCAGCACAATAACACACTCAGCAAAATATATTTTGATCACGTGCCCATGCAGGTGGGTAGAGCTCGGCTTTCCTGGGAGGAGAGACGGAGATCCAATGGAGCAATCAGTGCTATGCCTCTTGTCTTGTGTCTGCATGTTCATCTGTGCCTGGTTCTGTGTTACAGGAGGAGTCAGTGAATTTGTCAAACGTGCCCATAGAGTACCTTGACCTGAAGGAAGTATTCAGTAAGTCCCGTGCTGCTTCTCTTCCTCCACATCGTCCCCACCCTCCGCCCAAGGGCAAGTTATACTCGCTTTCTGCTCCAGAAAGGGAGGTCATGGAGAAATACATTTCTGATTCTCTAGCAACCGGATTCACCCACCTTCCACTTCTCCAGCGGGGGCGGGATTCTTTTTTGTGGGGAAGAAGGATGGTTCTCTGTGACCGTGTATTGATTACCGAGGGTTGAACAACATCACGGTAAAGAATACTTACCATTTGCTGTTGATGTCTTCAGCCATCGAGCGATTGCAGGGAGCATCTGTTTTCACAAAATAGGATTTACGCAATGCTTATCATTTGGTTCGCATAAGGGAGGGGGATGAGTGGAAGACCGCGTTTTTTAACACCCCCAGGGGTAATTTTGAATATTTGGTCATGCCCTTCGGTCTGTCCAACTCACCGGCGGTTTTCCAGGCACTCGTCAATGACGTGCTGAGAGATATGGTTGACCAGTTCATATATATCTACTTGGATGACAGATATGGTAGACCAGTTCATATATATCTGCTTGGATGACATTGATTTTTTTCATCTTCTCTCAAGGGTGCCTCAGAGGGTGCTAGAGAATGGGCTTTTTGTCAAGGTAGAGAAATATGCTTTTCTTGCACAGTCTGTTCCTTTCCTAGGTTACATCATCTCGTCTGAGGAAGGGTGCATGGATACTTACAAGGTTAAGGCTGTGATAGATTGGCCAAGTCCAGATTCCCGTAAGGACCTACTGAGGTTTCTGGGGTTTGCCAATTTCTATCTGCATTTTATTCGCAACTTCAGCCAACTAGCAGCTCCTCTGACTACCTTGACTTCCACCAGAACAACTTTCAGGTGGCCTGATACAGCCGAAGCTGTATTCTCCAAACTGAAAAGCCGCTTTGTTTCGGCTCCCATCCTGATAGCCCCTGATCCTTAATGTCAGTTCGTGGTGAAGGTCGACACGTCAGAGGTGGGGGTAGGTGCGATTCTTTCCCACAACTTCCACAGATGACAAGATGCATCGTCTATCACCCGCCGAACGTAACTATGACATTGGTAACAGAGTTGTTGGCAGTCAAGTTAGTGTTAGAAGAGTGGTGTCATTGGTTAGAAGGGTCGGGGGTACCTTTTATCGTTTGGACCGATCACAAGAACCTGGAATATATTAGATCCGCCAAAAGACTCAACTCCAGGCAGGCTCGGTGGGCACTTTTTTTCGGTCGTTTTGATTTTTCTCTCTCGTACCGCCCGGCTTCCAAAAACATCAAACCCGATGCTTTATTCTCGTATTTTTGATCGATCCGAATGCCTGTCCTCTCCCGAGTGCATTTTACCTGAGAGACTCATTGTCTCCACACTCTAACCCGTTCCAGGGTCAAAACAGCCCTAGAAGGGATAATGGCCCGGTTGCAAAACGAGTCGGTTATTTTTGTCGGAGGAATTAGACCATAGTGGACCAGTTCTCGAAGGCGGCACATTTTATTCCCTTACCTAAATTGCCTTCAGCCAAGGAAACAGCGGTGACTGTCGTAGATCATGTCTTTCGCTTACATGGCCTCCCGATGGACGTGGTTTCTGACAGGGGGCCCCAAATTGTGTCCAAATTTGGCAAGAATTTTGTAGATTACTGGGAGCGGCGGTCAGTCTATCTTCGGGGTTTCATCCCCAAAGCAATGACCAAACCGAGAGAGCCAACCAAGACTTGGAGAGAGTGTTGCGATGTTTGGTATCCAAGAATCCTTCCTCCTGGAGTCAGCAACTGTCAATGGTTTTTGCACGCACATATCACGTTACCAGTGTCATCCACGGGCCACTCTCCACTTGAATGTAGCTTCGGTTACCAGCCACCAATTTTTCCAAGTCTGGAATCCGAAGTCGCGGTCCCCTCCACCCATGCTTTGTCCAGAGGTGCCAGACTCTCCTCCAGGTGGGGGCACGTACACCAAGGCTAAAGCCGATCGCCACCGGTCGAAGCCTCCCATACCCCGTAGGTTAAAAAGTGTGACTTTCTACCAAGAATATTCCGCTCCAATCCGTTTGTAATAAGTTAGCTCCCAAATTCATCGGCCTGTTCACTGTCACCAAAGTCCTTAATCCAGTGGCAGTCCGACTCAAACTCCCTCCTGCGTACAGGAGAATTCATCCCGTCTTTCATGTCTCTAAATTAAAACCTGTGTTTCATTCAGCTCCGGTATTTCCAACCAGATGGACTGTGTGCAATTCTGCTATAATAGCTGTGCTAGGGCAGTATGAGCGGGTACTTGGCAGCCTAGAGGAGATGGCAAAAAGTGTATCTAAGACAGCTTCAACTGCCAGTGGCTTATTTGAGCGCTTCAGCAAAGGTAAGACTTTGTTGGGTCACACACTTGCTTCTGCTGTTGTTGGAGAGCTTGAGTGCCTACACATTTCACTGCAGAAGAAGACCCAGACTGTCTCTGGTATGCAGGCTGCAGTAGATTGTGTCCGATCCTGTCTTCAGGGAAAGAGAAATGACAAGAGCAATCTTGAACTGTAAGAGGAAGCCACAGCATTGGTTAACTCCACTGAATCAGTTGACTCTATTGAGACAGCAAATGCAAGGCACTTTGCTGGCAAAGCTGTGGATCATTACAGGGCAGAGTTTTTAAAGTATTGGATTGTGTGGAGGTTCAGTTTGGTGACCGTTTCAACCAGGACAGTCTAAAGACTCTGCAAAACTTAGAGAGTGTCCTTCTGACAGGGGTGTTAAGTGATTCAGTAGTTGAGGTTAGTTGAGTTTAGTGCTTATCCTGTCATGTGAGTGCTTTAAAGGTGTCATCGGATGCCCATTTTCCACAAGTAGGTGTGATTCTTTAGGGTCTTCATGTAAAGTTTGTAACATACTTTGGTTATAATTCCTCAATGGTTGTGTAAAAGAACCAGCCCGTTCTCATCCCAAGGCGTCATATATTGACGCTTTTGACATTTCGTCTACATCGAACGCACATGGCACCCTTTAGCGTCAATATGAGACGCCGATAGAAATGGGCCAGAAGGCGCCTCCTAGTGGTCTAACCCTATCCCTACACTACACCTAAACCTACCCATAACCGAACAAAGCTCTGTGCGTCTCATATTGACGCTAAAGGGTGCCATGTGCGTTCGATGTAGACGAAATGTCAAAAGCGTCAGTATTATGACGCCCAAGGATGAGAATGCGTTGAAAACAACACACTTTTTACCTCCTCAAAAATAGCTCTGTGTCATATTGCTCAGAAAATCCAAAACTTATTGAGAGTGTTAGGCTATTTGAGGATTTTAAAAAAAGGAGTGAATGGATTTTTTTCATTGTATGGTTGTTGTGTCCACACACTGCAAAGACACATTTTTATGCAAACACCATATAAAAGTGAATTTTGCATCTTTAAGTTACTGCTATTTATTTTGTTTAGTGCCTGTCCAGCTGTCCTGTCATGTAAGTTTGATTTAAATTACAGCTATTTTTTATCACTACATATAGAGCAGTGATTATAACCTAATAATTTTATTTGTTACAAAATAATTGTATTTCTTTTATATGGGCACACTTGTTCACAATATTGACGTTTTTCATTACGTTTAAAGTTAAGTTGAAAACTTTTTAACTTAACTTTTAGTTAAGGGTATTCTGTTCATTGAAGTAATAACTTATTTTTATTGAGTTTTTTCTCTCTTTTTCTTCCTTACTGATCTCACTATACAGTTGTGTGAGGGTGTATGTCTAAGAGTGTGTAGTCATGCCTTCATGGTAAAAGTTTTTATATGTATGTTTTAATTATAAATTAAATGTGCAATATAAATAAATATAAGTTGAAGTTAAGTTCAAATTCCATTGTATTTTGGTGGCTTGATTGTGTAAACAACTTCAAAATAAATAAATTGCAATAAATAAATAAATGGTTTTGAATAATATTTTGGTCAATTTAGTCAGCTTTTTCATTGAATCAGAAATACATTTTGAGAAGAAGGTTAATTGCTACATGCTACACTAATAATAGTAGTAAGGCTTTCCTCTGTAAACACATTTTCTTGCAAGTACAATTTTGCCTGTATTATTGGTGTCCCCTTCAAAAATTGCTCTTGAGAAATGTTATGTGCCGGGTTTCCCGATAACGATGTATCTTAGCTCTTAAGAGCGCTCTCTACGTGCAAGTTTACAAACGCTCGCAGCAATTCCACGAGCGTTTCCCAAAAATGCACTTAACATGAACGCGCTTTACGTGCTACATAAGAGTTGCTGTCCATTCGCGAAGTGCCGAAATATAACCTTATATGGAATCGTATTCTGAACATTTAGCCTTAATTATTAGATTTCACCTAATAATCGTCATCTGTGGATTAGCAATCAAGACAAGTCTAAAGTCTACATTCAGGCGGAGATGGCCTACTGACAATTTGTATGAACAAAAAAACAAACTAGAAAAGATACCTTTCAAAAAAGATGAAATTAATGTAGGCCTAATTTTAGAGGAGATAGAGCGAAACAAAGATGTTATTTTTTACAGATTTAAAGGACACCATACAAATAAGGAAAAACAAAACATCTGGGTGGACATTGCAAACTAACTGCAGTCTAGTGTTCAAAGATCAGGGAAGGAGGTCTGCAAGAAATGCCCAATACATGGCTGGTTTTCGTGCACGTCAGCAAGTCATTGACATATATATATATATTAATTCATCCATATTTTGCCCAGTCTTTGAAGCATATTTCCCACATTACTTCGTTCTTTTATGATTTTTTTTTTTTTTTTGTTCATTCATTTAATTTAGATTTAGATTTAATTTTTTCTTCCCTTTTTTATTATTTAATTTATACATTCATTTAAACAAAAAACAAGTACAATAAAGTGTACAATAAAAAAGTACAATCAAAACCTTATATTTGTACTCACTTTGCAGTGTAAAGGCCATTGCACACTGAGTCCGAAATTCGGACTCGAAAATAAAAAAATTATAAAAAAAAAAAAAAAATCCACCTCACTTTATGTCAATCACGCTTGCACACTGTCTACGAAACTTTCGTCCGTAATAAAAAAATTCGGATCGGGTTCGATTTTCTGCATTTTTCGCATCCACAGACAGTATTTTTGAGAGTTTTTTTGACAATTCAGAGCCACCGTACAAGCGAACGACAAAATCCAGAATGGCGTCTGACAAGATGATACACTTCGTCTCGCAGCACAAAGTACTGTATGAAAAACAAAAACGTGTGTGTGTGTGTGTGTCCATACCTTGCTTAGACAAACTGCCAGTCTCTCTTCAGGATCAATTGGTTCACGGAAATTGGTGGTGGTCTTTTTAATATGTGGCTCCAGTATCGCTAGCAAAGCATCAAACTGTTCCACTGACATTCTGAGGTAAATTTTTAATCCCTCGGGATAATTTCGCAACTCCTTGATAAGGAGGTGAAACTCTCCTTCCTCTCGGCGCAATCTCAGGATTGGATGGACCCAATATTTCCTCTTTCTTTTTCTCTTTTTAAGAAGAAAGAGGGCAACAAAATCATCCTCACTGCTTGACGAATCCATTTTGAATCCGTTTTTTTTCCCGCAAAGGTTTAATAAATACGCATCGGACTCAGTGTGCAAGGTTTCTGTGCGTGACAAATTTTAAGGCTGACGAACACAAAAAAACGCATACGAAAATTTCTGACTCAGTGTGCAATGGCCTTAATCTGTCCTGCAGGTGACCTCATAAATCTGTCTTCTTACGATGCACTTGGGGATTTACGATTACTCCAGAGCACTCGTAGTTCTACGAAGATTTTCAAGTGCTACTTAAGTTACGATGCTTTTGGGAAACAGACCATAATATTAAGATCAGTCGTACGATCGTTTTTTTTACGAACTTCTTAGGCTTACGATGTGTTTGGGAAACGCAGCCCTGTTTAATGCAAACAAAAAAACAAAACAGGTGAAATTTAACTCACCGTACACATTGAGATGGAACCTCTTGATCTCACTGTTGATCTGTAGTTTATAAACTCCAGCATGTTCAGTTCTGATGTTTGTGATGATCAAAGATCCAGTTTGATTGTCTTGATTGTCCAGCTTCAGTCTGTCTCTGAATCTCCCATCAAGAACATCATCATATACAGTGATTCTGTCGGACCGTTTATTGATTTCAGCTATTACAGTGTTTTTATATCCAAACCTCCACTGAATCACATCATCATCCTTCATTTCAGTAAGATCAGAGTTTAGAGTGACTGAATCTCCCTCCATCACTGACAAAAACTCACCAAACACACCTGAAGAACAAAAGATGATAAATGAAAAGAGAAATAGATTTATATATGGAACAATAACTAAAAAGACACCTTTACTTTAATGTTTAATGTCACACTAAAACTAATGCTGTTGATTATCTGAGCTTTATATTTATATTATTTTATTTAATCAATCCATAACTGAGTTTAGAGCTGAAACTTGATCTCACAGTAAAATCTGTTTAAATATTGTTATATGAGAATAACAGTGAATGAATATTATTGTCTGACTAACCAGTAATTACTAAATAATTTAGTGAGCGGTTTGCTGATGTCAACGTTGTGGATCGAGTGGCCCATGGTGGTGGTGGCCGGTGGGGTTATGGTATGGGCAGGCGTATGTTATGGACAACGAACATAGGAGCATTTTATTGATGGCATTTTGAATGCACAGAGATACCGTGACGAGATCCTGAGGCCCATTGTTGTGTCATTCATCCACGACCATCGACCATCACCTCATGTTGTAGCATGATAATGCACGGCCTCATGTTTCAAGGATCTGTACACAATTCCTGGAAGCTGAAAACATCCCAGTTCTTGCATGGCTAGTATACTCACCGGACATGTAACCCATTGAGCATGTTTGGGATGCTCTGGATCAGCATATATGACAGCGTGTTCCAGGTCCTGCCAATATCCAGCAACTTCGCACAGCCATTGACCAACATTCCACAGGCCACAATCAACAACCTGATCAACTCTATGTGAAGAAGATGTGCTGCACTGCGTGAGGCAAATGGTGGTCACACCAGATACTGACTGGTTTTCGGCCAGTCATCGACCAGGAATCTATAAAGCATACCTGGAGCAAACAGTCACTAGCTTCTGATAGGCTAAAGCAAGTCGCTCACATGCAGGTATGACATGCAGGGCGACGCAGCGTCTCGTTCCCTCTTCAGGGAACCAGGGTTACAGTCGTAACCTGAGACGTTCCGTTTCAAGGTAACTGGAGCTGCGTCGAGAAGCTGTGGGAACATTATACCCACAAGGGCATAGTAACAAGTGCCTGTCCGTGTGAAATTTCTGCGCACACTAAGACGAAAGCACCTGTGCCCCTGGAGTGGAGCCGAGGTCAAGGTCATTAACCTCACTAATGTGTGCGGTGAGGCAACATCCCGCCACATCACAAACATATTGGAGGGAACTCCTGATGATAATGTTTTAGAAGCAGCCATACTCCTAGTCTCTTGGTCTGACGCCTCACAGTGCCACAAAGGAAACGTTACTAGAGGGTGTCTCCCCAAGGACACACCACTTAAAGAGACGTGGTAAGAGGCTAAGGCCACAATGTACACCTTTAGTGTGGAGGGGGATAGACCTGTGGAGAAACGCTCCTACAGGAACTCACTGTAGCCACTGGGCAGATAACTGGGTCCGGCTGGTGCTCTCCGCACCAGGAAGTGAAAAATATCCACTTCAAGGCGTAGAGTTTCCTCGTGGAGGAAGCTCTGGAGTGGAGGGTTGTCTCAACAACTTCGGTTGAGAGACCTGAACATATGAACTGGGCCCCCTCAGAGGCCAAGCCCAAAGTTTCAACAATTCTGGGCGGGGGTGAAGGATCAACCCGCTCGCCTGAGAGAAAAGGTCCCACCTGAACGAAATCGATGAGACGTCGATGAGAGACTCTAGGTCCGAGAACCATACTCGGGCCTGCCAAAACGGGGCTATTAACACAAGCGTCACAGCGAACTCTCTCCAGAACTCCCGAGATAACAGAGAATGCGTACAGACGTGACCTCAGCCCTTCTTCACCATAGCGTCCAGCCCCAGAGGAGCTGGCTGACTGAGTGAGAACCACAGTGGACAGTGTGTCATCTCTTAAGATGCGAACAGGTCTACTTCTGCTCGATCAAAGTTTTTCATAGGAGCTCTACCACCTCGGGTTATTATATTATTATAGTTTTGCTTTTTTTAAATTAGTTTTTATTTTAATATGGTTTTCAATTTTGCTTTAAAATTCAGTTTAGTTTTAGTTTGCAAACACATTTCTATTTAGTTTTTATTTTATTTAGTTTCAGTTTTAGTAATTATAGTTTAGCAGAGCAAACAGAACACTTCCAGTGTAGACCTAAAGCCTAGTTCACACGGCAGGATAATTAAGCCGATTTTAGCCCCGATTCACCCCTTCCGACAATCTTAAGGATGCTCCGATTATCGTAAAATAATCTGATCAAATATTCCTGCCGTGTGTGGTGTGTTAAGACTGCTCTCGTCTGCTCGGAAGGACGTCGGGACCGCTCCGATCTCAAATCGGGGATATCCAACATGTTGGATTTATTTGGCCCGATTTCTTCTCGTGTGTGGTGTCCCCCGAGCACGCAGCCTGTGGACTGTGGAGTGTAGCCAATCAGAAAGCGAGGAGACGAGGCGCGAGGAAACACCGGGAAATATAATCAAAACAGCCGGCGGCATTGCGCACCAGAAAGTCCGGTGGACGTCAGAGATCATCGCCTTTTCTTTTGATAACGTTTTTTTTTCGGTTAAAAACAAACTACAAACTATTGCCACTGCATCCTCTTCGTCCGCCATGATTGTTTACTCTGAAGTCACGTTTGATCTCGAGGTATTTTGCGCGATTTCCCGTCTGATCTGGGAATGCTCGGGAGTCAAATCGGTTCGTGTGTGATGTGTTGATTTTGCCGTGTGGCTGTGCACCACACACTGTACGACCAAAACTGTTAGACCTGTGATTTTTTATCCCCGTGTGTGGGGTCTCTCAGGTTTGGAAAATCGGCCGAAAATTTTAAAATCGTCCCGTGTGAACCAGCCTTAAGCTAGACGTTTAATATCAGCAAAGTTTGTTTAAACAGATTAGAGTTAACTGTCGTGCAGACATCTTAATAATAAAAATACAATAATGGTTTGAGATTGAACAAAGCACCAAATAAATGGAACTTAAAAGTATACAAGACAACAAAATTCAGACAACCTACTTCATATTAAAGATGAAATCTTGTTAAACATGCCATGTTTACTTTTTTTCAGCTGTACAATGTAGCAGAGTGACCACTGGTACATAAAAAAAAATAAAAAAAATAAAAAAAAACCCGGCTCATTTCATCTTACTACAGCCAACACAACCTGCTATGAAGCCAGTGTGGTTAAATAATGAGGTATCTATGCAGTGTGTGAGTGTCTACATGTTTTTCTATCCCGGTGGGGGCTTAAACCTGAATGCACACACACTCGTGTCACTGTGGGGACCTAAATTCCTCTTTCACTCCTCTAGAGCCTCTTTCACCTAGCTATCATCATATAGAGACTGTGTCTGTTCCCCGAATTTGGAAATCCAAAAAAACGTTTAAACCCATCTAAGGTTAAAAATTTAATTGATGTTCAACAAATAAAAAACAGCTATAATACAGATGAGCAAATGCTAAAGCTTGGGTTGCTGAATATTCGATCGCTTACTTCAAAAGCACTCATTGTTAATGATATGATTTCATATAATAACCTAGATGTGCTGTGTTTGACAGAAACCTGGCTAAAACCAAACGATTACATTACTTTAAATGAGTCCACCCCGCAAGATTACTGTTATAAACATGAGCCTCGTCTGAAACGCAAAGGGAGGTGTTGCTGTAATTTATAGTAATATTTTCAAAACCACTAAGAAATCAAGTTTTAAATATATTTCTTTTGAAGTGTTAGTGCTTAATGTAAAAATATATAGTATAAATGATAAATCACGTTTGAGATTTGTGCTGGCTACTGTATACAGGCCATCAGGGCACCATACAGACTTTATCAAAGAATTTGCGGACTTTCTATCAGAATTAATATTGACTGCAGATAAAGTACTAATTGTTGGTGATTTTAATATACACATCGATAATGAAAAAGATGCATTGGGTTTGGCATTTAAAGACATTGTAAACTCAATTGGAGTTAGACAACACGTGTCAGGACCTACTCATCGTCGTAATCATACTCTAGATCTAATATTATCACACGGAATAGATGTTGATGCCGTTGAAATTCTGCAGCAGAGCGATGACATCTAAGATCATTATCTAGTCTCGTGTAAATTACATTTAGCCAAGGCTGCAAAGCTGACTCCGTGTTTCAAATATGTTAGACCTATTACTTTTGCCACTAAAGATTGCTTTATTAATAATCTTCCTGATCAGTTTCATCATCTCAGCATCCCGGAAAGCTTAGAAGAGCTTGATATTGCAACAGAAACTTTTAACTCTCTCTTTTCCAGCACTTCAGTCACAGTTGCTCCATTGCGCTTAAAGAAGATTAAAGAAAATAGTCCAACGCCGTGGTACAATGAGCACACCCAGGCCTTAAGAGAGCAGCCAGAAAAATGGAGTGCAACTGGAAGAAAACAAAACTAGAGGTATTTCGCATTTTATGGAAGGAGAGCTCGATTACTTACAGAGAGGCTTTAAAAGCTGCTAGATCTGCTTATTTTTTCAACCCTATTAGAAGAAAATAAACAAAATCCTAGGTATTTATTTGAAACGGTGGCTAAACTAACGAAAAAGAAAGCTTCAAGCACCAAAGTTTCCAAGCAACACAGCAGTAATGACTTTATGAACTTCTTCACTTATAAGATTGATAATATCAGGGACAAAATTATAACTATGCAACCGTCTACTACAGTATCGCATCAGGGAGAGCATTGTAGTCTCCGTGAGGAAAAATTAGATTCATTCGTTGCTATAGGAGAGGAAGAATTTACTAAACTTGTTAAATCATCTAAATCTACAACATGTATGTTAGACTCTATACCGACTAAGCTACTGAAAGAGATGCTCCCAGAGGTCATAGATCCTCTTCTTAATATCATTAGTTCGTCTTTGTCTCTAGGATACGGACCAAAAAACTTTAAGCTGGCTATGATTAAACCGCTTGTTTTAAAAAATGCAACTTGATCCTACAGAATTAGTCAATTACAGGCCGATCTCGAATCTACCTTTTCTGTCAAAGATATTAGAAAAAGCAGTATCCTCACAACTGTGTTCCTTTCTTGAAAGAAATGATATCTGCAAGGATTTCCAGTCCGGATTTAGACCGTACCATAGTACCGAGACTGCTCTCATTAGAGTCACAAATGATTTGCTTCTATCATCCGATCGTGGTTGTATCTCTCTATTAGTGTTACTCGATCTTAGTGCTGCATTTGACAACATTGACCACAACATTCTTTTAAATAGACTAGAAAACTATGTTGGCATTAGTGGAATTGCATTAGCATGGTTTAAATCATACTTATCTGACCGTTATCAGTTTGTAGCAGTAAATGAAGAGATGTCTTATCGATCACAAGTTCAGTATGACATACCACAAGGCTCAGTACTAGGACCGTTGCTGTTCACTCTGTACATGTTACCATTAGGAGATATCATTAGGAAACATGGAATTAGCTTTCACTGTTATGCCGACGATACTCAGCTCTATATTTCTTCAAAACCTAACGAAACTTACCAATTCACAAAATTAACGGAATGCATAGCTGATATAAAAAAATGGATGACTCATAATTTCCTACTTCTAAATTCTGAAAAAACAGAGATTCTAATTATTGGACAAAAAACTTTCTCACGTAATAATCTAGAATACTGTCTAACACTTGATGGCTGCTCTGTTAAGTCTTCGTCGTCGGTTAGGAACCTGGGTGTGCTCTTTGATAATCTTTCATTTGAAAGTCACGTGTCTAGTTTATGTAAAACCGCATTTTTCCATCTTAAAAATATATCTAAATTACACCATATGCTCTCATTGACAAATGCGTAACAATTAGTTCATGCGTTCATGACCTCAAGGCTAGATTATTGTAATGCTCTATTGGGTGGTTGCCCTGCACGCTTAATAAACAAACTACAGCTAGATCAAAATGCAGCAGCTCAAGTTCTTACCAGAACCAGGAAGTATGACCATATTAGCCCAGTTCTGTCAAAACTGCATTGGCTCCCTATTAAACATCGCATCAATTTTAAAATATTGCTGATTACTTACAAAGCACTAAATGGTTTAGCTCCGCAGTACTTGAACAAGCTCTCAACGCATTATAGTCCTTCAAGTCTATTGCGATCTCAAAATTCCGGCCAGTTGATAATACCTAGAATATCAAAATCGACTGCTGGCAGTAGATCCTATTCCTATTTAGCACCAAAACTTTGGAACAATCTTCCTAACATTGTCCGGGAAGCAGACACACTCTGTCAGTTCAAAGCTAGATTAAAGACACATCTCTTTAACCTAGCATTCACATAATACATTATAGACTTCTATAATTCAATGTTAGGCTGCATAGATTAGGTCAGCTGGAACCGGGAACACTTCCCATAAATCCTGATGTACTCGTTACATCATGAGAAGAATGGCATCTACGCTAATTTTAGTGTCTTTGTTTATCCAGAGATTTTCCCGCAGCCTGCCGGATTCAGGCCGTATCCAGATCTGATGAAGGACCTTCGCCTGGACCCGATGGCAACGCAGTGCTGAAGTGCCAACTGGTCTCTCCCTATGGACAGTGTTGTGCCTGAACGCGTTCATTGAACGATAGTTCATGAACTCGTTCATATTTTGGGCGAACGTGAACTGAACGTACTCTATTACTGCCTGATGAACGTTACTGTGAACTCGTTCATTCTGGTGTCTGTGAACGGCACGCTCTCTCAGTTTAACTTCGTTCAAAAGGGTGCAAGATTTCTATAGAAATGTATTTGTCCCGTTCGGAACCTCCGTTGTCCCGTTTATTGACGCTGATCTAACCACTGATGTATGACTGAATCTGATACAACAGCAACACGGCACTTGATCACGACACCAGTCATCATCCAATCACAGTTCACACTCACGCGCATCAGACCATACGAATAACAAACTCTAAATTGAGAATTAATGATTATTTTGGGACAAATCATTGTTTGATTTGCGCACAGAATCCTCCGCTGTCTGGTCGCTTCGATCCGGACTCGCGCTAATGGCAAATCCCTTTCACTGTCCGACTGGGTTTTGATTTCGGCAAATCAGTTTTAACCAATTCAAACAACGTGATTATTGTGAGTCCAACATACATCCAGCCACGCAAGAAAGCATGAAATCGTCCTGAGGGAATAATATACTGATGTGATTTGCTGCCCAAGAAACATTTCTGATTATTATTAATGTAAAAAAATAAAAATAATCTGGATTCTTTGATGAATAAAAGGCTCAAAGTAAATTTATCAGAAATAAAAAAAACGTAACCTTATAAATGTACTTGCTGAATAAAAGTAGGCTATTCATTTCTTTAATTTCTTTAAAAGTAGTGTATAATTACACAAGCTTTCTATTTCAGATAAATGCTATTATTTTGAACTATGGTTTGTGTGTAATATGACTTTAATCAAAACAAATGTGTTGTCTGAAAACCTTTTAAACACATACGAACCTGAAATGACATATAGGCCTACTGTGTTATGTTGGCCTAGCTAGCCTATAGCCTACAAATATTTTGAGTGTCCCTCATGTTCCTGTAAAGAACCATGCACGATTGTCCCGGATTTGTTTAGTTGGCAACCCTACCCTCAATGCTATGTAAACCCTGGTTGGATAAGGATTTTAAAATTGGATATGAAGATGAAATCTGACGCATAGTTTCAGTGTTAAAACTGATAACATAATTGCTGTCTGTGGTTTTATATGGGCTGTGGCAATAATTTTGAAAAATAATAGCTCGCAGCAACATATGGAAAAAAGAACTGAACTAGTTCATTTTTTGGAACTGTGAACTTTAGTTCAACATTTTGAAGTTTGAACTATGAACTGAACTAGTTCATTTTAAAATTTGTGAACTGAACTTTGAACTAGTTCATGTAGAAAGTGAACTTTCCCAACACTGCCTATGGAGGATACCTTTACCACTCTACAGATAAAGCGTCGTCGGGGAAAACTCAATTCGCGTATCTACCCCGAATTGATAAAATAAAATAAAATTCTGTATCAAAATTATAAGGAAACACCAGTACTTTGTTTAGGCTTGGTTTGTAGGGAATTACAAACCTGCACACATATATTCAAACACACATAACTATAGAACCAATTCTTAATGCGCATGTGAACACCATCAGCGTTTCTCACAGGTTCGCGTTTAAAGTTTGTGTAGAAAGAATGGTGTCGTCTTAGCGGCCCCTAATTTAATTACAAATGATCGTTGCGACGGAAGCGAATCAATCAAAACTAACTTTAGCTGGAAAATAACTGTATTAAAGGACCACTATAAAGCCAAAACAATCTTACCTTAAATTATACATTTATCTCTGTAAAGCTGCTTTGAAACAATCTACATTGTTAAAAGCGCTAAATAAATGAAGATGACTTGACTTGACTAAATTGAGACAGAATGAGTTTTTTAAAATGTTTAGAAAATGTAAAAATTCAGAAAGTTGTGTGTGAAGGGTAGATTTAGGGGTAGGGTTAGTGTAAAGAGACGGAATATGCAGTTTGTACAGTATAAAACCCATTACGTTTATAAAGAGTCCCCATTTAGATGTGTGTCTGTGTGTTCATGTTTTTTATCCCGGTGGGGACTTCAACCTGAATGCACACAGACTCATGGGGACTCATGAAATTGAGGTTCCCATGGGTAAACAAGCTTATAAATCATACAGAATGAGTTGTTGTTTTTTTAAATGTAAAAATGCAGAAAGTTTTCTGTGATGGGTAGGTTTAGGGGTAGGGTTAGTGTAAGGAGATAGAATATACAGATTGTACAGTATAAAAACCATTAAGTCTATGGAGAGTCCCCACAAAGATAGTGTGTGTGTGAGTGTCTGTCTGTCTGTCTGTGTATGAGCGTGCTTGTGTGTTTGTCGTGTCCTGGGAAAACATTGTGGGGAAATGTCTCCATATGGATAGTAATATTATTAGCAGTAAATGTTTTGTAAAATCAAAGATAATAACAGTACCTTTCAGCCTGTCAACCTTAATGAAAATATGACATCTCAAACATACAGTAGGCTAGTAGTAGTACATTAAAGGTTTTGTTGTTCTTGACGGACTTGTTTGGCTGTTGCACCCGCGTTTTGCACATGAAACGGCATTTTAAAAATGCTTCACTCAAGTTTAACTTGCGTCTCATTACCCTGAACTATTTCCCATTCCACTGCCACAGACGCATCCTTTATGAACAGCCGCTCAGTCAGGACTAGCGATGTGTTCTACGTTACGGTCCTTCATTGAGCACGTCACAGCGGTTAATCGCCTCAGCTGCACACGTGTGAAACACCATATACAGGCATTTCCCTAAAAAGCCACAGGTCAGATTTTCCGCCAAAGCTTATTAATTACGAAAACTATTATTTATCTTTGCTAAGTATTACTTTATTTCAGTTAGTTTTTCAATAAATGTTGTTAGTTTTGTTTAGTTTTTCATTTATTATTAATTATTCATTTTATTTCAGTTTACAAAAATGTTTTTTGACCAACAGTTTTAGTCTTAGTTTCAATTTTCGTTTACGAAAATCACCTTGGTCTCCATTCCCCGGGCCTCGGCCCCTGCCTCGACAGGACGTCTGCTCCATGATTTAGAAACTCAGGGATGTAAATTGCTTTTAGAGAGAGAAAAATCCCTTGGGCCCACAGGAGGATCTGGTGAGCCAGTTTGCATAAGTGACGTAACCTCAGACCCTCCTGATGGTTGATGTAAGAGACCACCGATGTGTTGTCTGTACAGACAAGCACATGCTGGCCTCAGATTTGGGAGGAAGTGTTTGAGAGCTCGAAACACCACCATCATTTCTAGCTGATTTATGTGCCAAGAAAGTAGATGGTCCTGCCACAGACCTTGCGCTGAGCACCCATTCATGATCGCCCACAAACTGTGAAGGAAGCATCTGTCGTTAGCATTACGCGATGACAAGAAGCCCCCAACACTGAGCCTTGGGCGAGGAACCAAGGTTTCTTCTACGTGACTAAAACACGTAGGCATCGCCGCGTGACCTTGATCATGTGAAATGGATTTCCCCTTGAAGAAAACCCCTTGGTTCTGAGCCACCACTGCAGCGGTCTCATGTACAGGAGGCCAAAAGTTATTATGTTTGATGCAGCTGGCATCAGACCAAACAGTCTCTGAAACTGTTTCACAGTGAGTGACTGGCCTAGTTTTATTACGGCTGAGAGAATCAATGCTGTATGAGCAGGGGATAGCTGTGCCTGCATCGTCGTCGAATCCCAAACCACACCTAGAAAAGTGGTCCTCTGAGCAGGAAGGAGCACACTCTTTTTGGCCACTGAGCCTCAGTCCCAACTTTCTCATATGAGACAGAACGACATGTCGGCATCAACAACATCAAATCAGAAGAGTATTTAACATTTAATTTCATCAAATGAAATGCAGCCAGAAACAAGCAGACAAGAATACATGGTCTGAATGACAGGCTGAATATTCATATTATAATCTCAAACAAAAAGAACCAAGAACCATAGCCTAAATTATAGAATGCAAACACTAGTTTGCACACAATCATAAGAGAAAAAGAGAAAGAGAATTCCCGTCTGCTCAGTTCCCTGCACATATAGCTTATATACATTGCAATTATTAAGATTTACTGTTTTTCATTATGGATAAACCTGTATGCACCGCTGTGACTCTTTTCTGTGTCTGTAGTGGATTTAGTAAATGTTGTTGTGTCCTGTGTCCAGGATTACCTCATATAAATATATATTTATATATATAAATAAATAAATATTTATAATATAGGTATTTAAATATATATTTTTATTTTATTTAATATATTTAATTTAAAGGTGCATTGCGCAAGTCTCTGAGTTTTTGCAGAACTATGCCCCCTCTGGCGACAAGCGAAACTCCAACCAGAGGTGTGCACGCTCATTCCGTCCCGAATCCCTCTTATTTATTTTACTGTACAGGATTATAGAGGCAATCGCAGTGATCAGAGAAGGGCTCATTCAGCCCATCAGGCAATTGTTTAAGCATGTATGGGTTAGAAAAACGGGTATTTTTAACATGAAATGTTGCGCATTGCACCTTTAATATACGTATATAAATAACCTGCCGAGTCTGGATTTTTCTGTCGGTTTGCGTTTGCTCACCCTTATAATTTGAATTCCCCTCTATCAGTGCTGGCCTGTAACAGCGAATGTTGATCCTCTCTGACTAAAATGTACCAGTCATTTATCACATGGTACCAGAACAGAAGCAACTGAAGTCATAAAAACACATTTAAACTCACCATCCAGACGCCAGAAACACAAGCAGAGCAAAACAGGGAGAAACATCTTCATCGGTTTCAGTCCACAAATATGAAAAGACAAACTCTTCAAACTGGTTCAGTAATAAAATGACAGATGCACTGATGTGAAGATGATCTGCTGTAAAGTGAAGTGAAACTCTACATTCAGTTAAAATAACTCTGAGCTCCAGTGAAGTTGATGACATCATTTTCAACAGAAATAAACTGACCAGTAACATGTTAAAACAAGTTTTAAAGCAACAGTTTGATCTTCTCTTACGAATAAGAAGTATACTTCAAGTTCATTTACATGAAATATACTTAAGTAATGTTCAAGTATATTTTTAAGTATACATTATGTAGTAAGTATACTAATGTCAATATGTACTAGTAGTAAACTTTTAAGTGTACTATTTTAATGTAAATGTATTTTAATGTAAATGTAAATGTTTAATACCGCTTGGGACTAAATTGGCCCACTTTTAGTATATACATGTATATACATCACATTTCCTAAAAGAGAAACACGGGTGTGTTTGCGTTTTAAAAAAAAGAAAAGAAAATGTCATTCCGCCTGTGCGTTTCTGGATGCATTCATTCCCTGTCTCTCAGGTGTTTGGGCTGCATCAGGTGTTTGGGCTTACAGCACACTGAGGCAGCTTTTGTGGACAGTTCATGTTCCCGTTGTGGGAATATGACTGTCGTGGTGTTGAGGTCGAGATTCTCCTTCGTCCGCGAAGCGCGAGTCCCCATTACCACGCCCCGCCTTCGGGTGCCACGTGGGGTGGGTGATAGGAGGATAGTGTTGAATGTCTTGCCCGGTAACCATTCCCCGTGGGCTCCTCAGTCCTCCCTTCCACCGCAGCCAATGGAGTCCCTCACGGAGCGTGCTGGTCCATATGTAATGGGTGGACTGGCCGTTTCACCCCGGGGCTCCCCCAGAGGACAGGATGCTGATTGCAGCATCGGAGGGTGAGAATATTCCCCTAAGAAATGGGACACCACTACTACACCGTTACACGTCATTATACGTTGTTGCTAGCACCTACGTCACAGGAGATGCGCCAATGTTTATCACAAACTTCCAAGATGCCGTCGTCAGCTGTAGTCTTGCGTGGGTTACAGCTATTTTTTTTGCATTTTTCTTCAGAAGTTCGCAGAAAACAACGGAGATGACGATATCTTCGACGCCTAATGCTGCGTTCACACCAAACTCGAATAGAGTGTCTGGCGCGAGTGATTTCAATGTTAAGATGCGTTTACGCGCGTCTGGAGGTCTTGCGGCGCGAATGAGGCGTTTAGCGCGCCGCGGTGGACGCGAATTCGCCTCATTTGCTCGTCCACTTCGCTTCAAACTTTTGCTTTTTACACGTGTCATATTGTTAACGAACTTTAGCGGTTTTTTTGCAACCGTTTCTTTGAAGAACATGACCGTAAATATGAACACAAGATTGAATGTGACATAAAGAAAATGATTATTGGCAGTCATGTTGCCTCTGTAGCCGGTGTATGCAGGTACATTTCTCATACCCCTTCGTTTGAAGTGTGGTCCCGAAAAATCTTAGTTTCAAGGGCTATCTGGCCCTTCCCCCTACCCCTACCCCTACCCCTACCCCTACCCCTACCCCTACCCCTACAACCAGAAGAGAATCAAGACAACCCTACCCCTTCACGGGAACGCGCAAAACGGAGGGGTAGGGGCAAGGGGTGAATTGGGATTGAGCCTTACACTCCAGTTCAAAACAAAACAGTAAACACAATGTTTAAGGTAGGGTCATGCAAGAAATCAGTTCCTAAAGAAACCACAAATCCAATCAATAATTGTTCAAATATATGACAACAAAAATGTTTTATTCAAATGGGCTTCTTTGCAGTAGCTTGCTTGATGTAGTTTTCATTGTTGCATTTTTTTTCTCATGATGCGTCTCACATCTTGCATTGTGATGTCAGGGAACTTTGACAGAGCATGGTCTGTGAGTTAAAACACACACACACACACAAACAGAACAAAACATAGCTTTTAATTTATTTCTTTTTTGTCACCCCAAATTCATCATCCAGAATTAACACAATAAAACAGTCAAAGTAGCATGAAGTGATATGCAATTCAAGTTTCTGAACACTAATGTAATAACAATTTCTAGCTGAAAATGCCCTTTAAATGTCTAACTAACATAAATTAGGGTTATTTTTTTGGGCATCATCAAAGGGGCCTTGGTTCTTTTGTTTTCACCATTGTGTAATTATTATTTTTTTTCTTCAGGCAGGGTCAACAACAGCAAACAGATCAATGGAGGAAACACAGAGAACATCCGAATAACAGGCAGAGGTCAGGGCAGGCAGCAATTATCAGAGTCCAATAAACAATCCAAGTCAGGCCAGGCAGAGAAACAATCGAGAAACAATCAGGAAACGGTGAAACAGTCCAAGGTCAGCAATACAAGAATCAAACACAGGTAAATAACGCTCAGAAATGCAGTAACAGTACAACAAGACTTCGCACTGAGTGAATGTGAAAACCAGGTATTTATGGTGTGAGTGAAACAAGGTGATAAGACACAGGTGAATGAGATGAGTGCTGATGAGTCCGGGCAGTGAGTTATGGGAAATGTAGTTTGTGAGGAAGTGATCATAGTCTATTGTGGAGCGCCCTCTGGTGGCTCTCGAGGGCACTCCAGCTGGTGATCGTCACTTAAACTGAAAAAAAATGATAAACTCAACACTTTTGTTTTTGCCCCCCTTTTTCATGAGCTGATTTTTTTTTATTCACAATATTAAGTCATATTAACTACTCAAGTGCCAATGATTTATGTTTAAAAAAAATACTTGCTTTTCCTATTTGGCTTGATGTTTTGTAATGAGATTTAAAATTGTATCTACTTGGATAGCTTACTATAGAAGCTAGTATGAATCAATGTCGTTACAATACTCTTACACCTTGGAAGAATTGCCAATAAAATCAGTAAAATGTATCTGTTTCTGTGTTATCATCGCTGTGTACAAGATCTGGTTCAGTTCCATGCTCATTTTATTTACTCTATAAGCTATTCCACCCGAAAGCTTGTTACTATATAAACTTGAACATGTTAGTTTATAAGACAGTGTGTAATATTATGTTTTAAAAGAAATATTTAATAAACTACTCAATCAAAATAGTAAACACAAGTACAAGCCAAGAATACTTAGACTTTAGACTTTTCTGTCAGTATAAGTCAAGTACACTTAAGTGCAATTTGAAGTATATTTCTGAGAAGTACATGAAAAGTAGACTGAAAGTATGCTTTCTTATTTTTAGTTTAAAAGAGGTATACTAATTGCACACTTGAATAAACTTCTTTTTCTGTGATGAAGTGAGTGCCACTGCTCGCTTCCGGGGAAGGGAATTGTAACGGTCACCAGCTGGAGTGCCCTTGAGAGCCACCAGAGGGTACTCCACATAAGACTATCATATTCACTCACAGACTACATTTCCCATCCTGCATCTACCTGGACTGATCACTTCATACACCTGCACTGCATTATTCACCTGCACTGTTCCTGATTACAGTCACACCTGATCCTCATTCTATGGACTATTTATGTCTCACACATTCTCACCCTCACTGTGAAGTCTTGTTTTACTGTTGTGAACTCTACTGAGTGTTTATTCCTGTGACTGCCTGTTTGTATTTTTGACCTGGCCCGTTTCTGGATTTCTCCCTGTCTGCTGCCTGCCTACGTTACCTCTGCTTGGATCTCTGACTTTGATTGTTTGCTGCCTGCCCTGATCTTCTGCCTGGTTTTGTTCTACTATTAAGCCTTGTCTTCACTGCTGTATCTGCTGGTTCTGACCTTTGCCTGTTTGACTACTCTTATTAATAAATCACACTGTGAATGGATCCCCCAGACTCTGATGCTTCATAACAGGAATAAAGGTAACTTGGGTCCGTGAGGATGTAAACAAAATGATGGCTCACTCGCAGAGCACTCTGTAAGAGCAAGGTGTAATTTATTTACAGTGCCAAAAAAAAAAAAAACAGTCCACAGTGAAATATATATACAGGTGCACACAAAAACCTAAAAAGTACCATAAATAAAATAAAGACGGAAAACTCTCCAAAACGTATCCACAGTAAAAGGTTTGCTTGAGGTACCGCAGTTGCACTCTCACTCTGACTTGGTTAACAAGTCCGGTTTGTGAGTCTGGTGAGTAAGGGTTGTCATGAGATCCTGTGAGTGTTTGGCTCTGCTCTCTCCTGTAACGCTCTTCAGGACGTTTGTTCATTTCTGATCAAATGTCTCGATTGTTTCTCCTCTCAGACTGATTTCAGAGTTTCACTAATGGTTTTATGGAGCAGGAACAGATCGCCTGCTATAACTGTGTGTATGAAAGTATCCTCTGATATCTTCATATGATTAATATTCAACAGCTATGGATTATGACGCTGATGTGATGCTCTAAATGCTCACTTTGTTCAGAGTGAAAAATACAACAGTGATCTCAAATTATATTATGAGTCTCAAATCAGTATTTTCTCAGGTTAAAGGAGAAGCTGGGGAAGTTGTTTGTTTATTATTGTAGATAGAAAAAGAAATAAATTAATGATCTATTAATAATGTAAAAATTTACAAATAATGTTTTAAATAATATTTAAAAAATTTAAAGATTCATATGTGGTGCACTGTTTAAAATATACATTAAGTCTGTATTCCTCCAGGAGACGCTCAATATAATAAATGTAATAAATCATGGAGAGACTCTTGAACCTCAGAGTGAGAAACTTTATTGTTAAAGAAAAAGCAAATACATACAGCAAATATACAGCAATAAAGTGAGACCTGTGTGTCTCTCTATTCATTTGTTTTATGATTCTGCAAAAAAAATTGGATTTTGTCAAATCTGACTGTTAAAGAGAGCAGAAGCTCAAGTAATAATCAGTATTTATCATTTAAAAATAACACAAGAATAAAAAACACACTTGAAGAACCTTTAAAGTTCAGCGTTCTGCTTTAGATTTCAATACTTCCTGAAAAAGATTAACATATCAAGGAATAAATATATCTGACATACAATTATAAATGCAAAATCATGTGCTGATTAAAATATAAAACAGGTGAAACTGATGTTGCATGTTGAACTCACCACCGTAGACAGCAAGAGTAAAAGGCTTGATCTCACTGTTGATCAGTAGTTGATAAACTCCAGTATGTTCAGTTCTGATGTTTGTGATGGTCAGAGATCCAGTTTGATCGTCCAGCTTCAGTCTGTCTCTGAATCTCCCATCAAGAACATCATCATATACAGTGATTCTGTCTGTTCATTGATTTCAGCTATTAAAGGGTTTTCATCTCCAAACCTCCACTGAATCACATCATCATCCTTCATTTCAGTAAGATCAGAGTTTAGAGTGATTGAGTTTCTCTCCCACACTGACACTGATGTTACTGCATCACCAAACACTCCTGAAGAAGTTTTCACAGAGTAAAGCTTTAAAATCACTTAATGTTGGTTTGATGAAGATTCACTAAAATCCTTGTAATCATTCAAATGTGAAATAGATTTATACAGAAAAATAACTAAAAAATAAAGAATTTTACCACAACTAAGACTAATGCTGTTGGGTATTTAAGCTTAATATTTAATTGATATTCACAATCACTAATAACTGAATACCTTGAAAAACTTTAAAATCAAACTTGACCTCACATTTACTTCAATGAGCACAACAATAAATTTTAATCCTCTCGAACTAATTTAACCAGTATTTTTTACATGGTAACAAAAAAGAAAAAACTGAAGCCATAAAAACACATTTAAAACTCACCATCCAGACGCCACAAACACAAACAGAGCAAAACTAATTTCAGAAACATTTTCTTCATCGGTTCACTGAAAAGCCCACGATAGTAACTCTTAAGATGTCTGAAAACACTCAGATTGATCTGAAACACGGCTGAACTGAGATATTTATCTGGTCGTGACCTCAGTCACAGTTTCCGTTCACACGTCCATCTCCTTTAACATCATGAGAATCAACAAGCTTTTGCTGATCTTACATTTTCAAATGAATTCTGGCCCTGAATGAAAACTAATGGCAGAAGAGAGAAATATTTGATTAGATTCTTGTGTATCTACTGGTGTGTTATTAGTGTTAGCTGTCAATCATATTCAATAATTTTGATAAAACAATAAATAAAAATAAATAATAATTTTGATAAATGTATCAAATATATCATGGACAGCTGACTCCAGAAGTTTGCCAAATTCTTTGTGTAGAGCACTCATAACCATACTCATTTGTTATTGTCCTTGAAGGCTTAAACAAAGCCAATCTCACACATGAACTCCTCAAATACAGACAATCTATTAAATGGACTGTACTGACTGGGATGTACTCAGGACTTCTACCAACAATCTGGATGAGTACACTGAGGCTATGACAACATGCATAAGCTTCTGTGAGTATAGCAGTTTACCATCACACACCACGGTGAGTTACAATAGGTTCAGTTCAGTTCACTTTATTAGCTATTTGCAGTGTAAAACCACATTGAAAATAAAATGTGCAAGAAGCTCAAAGTGCAATGTCAACACATAAGAGGACATAACATAAAACAGACAAGCAGGTGCCACATAAAGACTCAATAGTAAAATGCTGGACAATAAAATCCATACATCAATTTAAAGTGCCTAATTTAAAGTGCTTTATTTAAAGTGATCACAGCTTGGGAAAAGAAACTGTTTAAATGGCGATCAGTAGAACATTTGACAGAGCGATACCTTCTCCCTGAGGGAAGCATCTCAAAGAAGGCCCCTGCAGGATGAGGCATCATTAACAAGTTTTAAAGCTCGATTCAAGAGTCTAGCTTTATATGTAACCTCCAGGAGTGGCAAAGTGCAGCCAATGGTCCTGCTGGCTGAGCGAACCACTTTGTTCAAAGCCTTCTTCTCTTTCAGGGTGAGATTACCAAACCACACAGTAATACAACTGGTTAGGACACTCTCAATTACACAATAGTAAAAGTTCAGAAGAATCTTAGAATTTTGAGTAAACTCTCGAAGCCTACGTAAAAAGAAGAGGTGCTGTCTCGCTTTCTTAGCAATGCTAGTCGTATTAGAGCTCCAGTTACACTAGATGTCGCCTTAAAGACATTCGTTCCAATGAACTGCCGTAGACAAGGCGACATCTAGTGTGATATATCTATGCACCAGTCTGCGTACACGTCAGATCAGATCACTTGGACATGGCTGTGTATAAGAAGTAAAAACAATATAAATACTGTTCGTTTTCTCACACAAACCGCTCGTTTCGTGTCTTAGGCCATCAATGTGTACTTACGATGGGGAATTGTTTAATTTGGACGACGGGGAATTGTTTTAATTTGGACTCTGTTCATGCTCTTTGAGACAGTGACCATAGACCTGCATTATATGACTGACAGACAAGAACGGTTTGACCTAAAAATATCAAAATTGAAACTACTGCGGAAAAAAAGACACCTACATCTTGGATGCCCTTGAGGTAAGCTAAAACACACCAAAATTTAATTTCAAAGTGAACTATCCCTTTAATCCTGTCAGATCGTCCCATTGACTGAGCGTGTACGGTCATCTGGTTCCATCCGTTAAAATGAAATTTTGCAAATAACAATCGCGGCCCTGGACAGTGAGTGACCTTGCACATTAAGACAAAATCGGATTTTCTCCAGTCATTGTTAAAAAAAAACAAGCTAACAAAACTTGCAAACTAGCGTTAGTGAAGCGGCCAGAGGGATCTTTCTGCCTCCAGCTAAGCCCCGCCCACACAAATACATCACCATGTTTACCAACTGTTAAAGGGTCTATAGGGGAGAGCGGGGCACAAAGTAACGCTTTTGACTTTCTCAGTTTGGGTAAATCTACTTATGGTTCAGAGTATTTATTTTTCCCCCACATTACAATTATGTGGTTTTGTTTTATTAATACAGTATATACTTTTTTTTCTTGGTATACCCCGAAAGAATGGAAGTGAAATGAAATGTGACAACATGCCCCATAGGTGGGGTACATTGTAACATGACCATATGACAGCTTAAATTGTTATCTGATCTAATAAAAAAAAATATACAAGACAAACTAAAATATTTTCTAAATAAAGTACAATTATTAACTTTTTCATGGCATTTTTTTAATAATTAAATATAAACTCATGTTTGAGTTTTGACTACGAACACAGGAAAACAAAGCTATACAACATAGTTCAAAACAAATAAATAATTAGTAATTTCTGAACATGGACTCTCAGTCTTTATTCACCTTTTTCTCGTGTTTTCTCAATATAATTAATAAAATAATAGAATATAATAGCATATTTCTAATAGGGGCACATTGTAACGCAGATTTCAGATTTTTCTTGAAACCCTCCCAAATGTGGTTGTGTAGTTTTTTTTTTTTTTTTTTTTTGGCTTTCTGACCCCCAAGACTAAATTAATCTCTGCAATTCTCTATCTGTGATCCTTGGAGAGTCTTTGGCCACTCAAACTTTCCTCCTCACCGGGCATTAAAACAATATAGACACACGTCCTCTTCCTGGCAGATTCGTCACATCTTTAGTTGATTGGAACTTCTTAATTATTGCCCTGATGGTCAAAATGGGGATTTTCAATTCTTTAGCTATTTTCTTACAGCCACTCTCTATTTTGTGAAGCTCAACAATCTTTTGATGCACATCAGAACTATATTCTCTGGTTTTACTCATTGTGATGGATGAGTTGGCCTTTGTGTATTCGTCATATTTAAACTCTTGTGAAACAAGAAGTCATAGCTGTACAATTTTATTTTCCTAGTCACCCTGGTGTGCTAAATAAAGGTAAATATTAATGGGAATATACTTCAGAGATTTTTCACTCATAAAAAAATTCTAGGGGTGCCAATAATTGTGGCCGACGTGTTTTGGAGAAAAACATTTATTTCACAATGTGATTTCCCCCCCACTTTCAATTCTTTTACTTCAATGAAAGGTTCGATTTTTGCAAAAATAAATAAATAATGAAAGATCAAAAGGATAAACAATGCAGATTTATTTTTTACAGCCATTTTTTTATCATATTTACCAGGGGTGCCATTAATTCTGACCACCACTGTACTGTTAATTATATGATTACGGATTGACAGAAAACTAGCCAAAACCAGATGGTTACATTACTTTAAATGAGTCCACTCCCCAATATTACTGTTATAAAAACGAGCCATGTCTGAAAGGAAAAGGGGGTGGTGTTGCTGTAATCTATAGTAATATCTTCAGAAATCAGTTTCAAATATAATTCTGTTGAAGTGTTGGTGTTTAATGTAACACTATCTAGTGTAAATGATAAATTGCACTTGACATTTGTGCTAGCTACTGTATACAGGCCACCAGGGCACCATACAGACTTTATCAAAGAATTTGCTGATTTTTTATTGGAGTTAGTACTGGCTGCAGATAAAGTCCTAATTGTTGGTGATTTTAATATACATGTAGATAACGAAAAAGAAGCATTGGGATAGGCATTTAGAGCCATTTAGAGACAGTCTCCACTGCTAAAACAACATTCAACCACAACAAAATTAGCAATTGTTCTGACTCTCGCACACTCTTCAAAACCTTCTCTTCTTTGTCCACTGATAGGATTGTAAAGCGCTTTGAGTGTAAAATAGTACATATGAAAGCACTATATAAATGCCTCATTCTATATAAATGCTTCATTCTATAACAAATACACACTCTCTCTCCTCCTCCTCTCCACTTTCGGAGGCATCCTACTCCCTGTCCACTTGATCCTATCCCTACTCACCTTGAGTCTTTTTTTTTTTTCACAAAAGTATGACTTTTGGAAGTGCAATTTGATTACCATATGCAGTTTTAATGAAGTTGAATTAGATAACCTTCTATGTAATTTTTACTCTTCAAAGTGTACACTTGCAGGTGTTGATTATAATTAATTTACTGCTAGGCCCATACATAAAAGCTATTGCAGAGCTTTTTATTGCCCTGTCCAAATTATCCAAATGTACACATTTTTATTTTTTTTATTCAACATTTATTATGACATTTAACATCAACAATAAGACAAACAGATATTGGGGAAAACGTATAACAGAACTACTACCGATATTTGATCGTGGTTGAACTAAACCCTTTCTGATAAAGTTCGTAGGCCACACAACTTTTCCACAGGGGACACAAGACAAATAAAAGAGTATTTTAGTTTTTATTATGAATAGCCTTAATGTTATCTATAAGCAAGTGTGCTTTAAAACAATGGCAAAACTCGAATTAAGTCTCTCACTTCCGGCCAATACTGATCAACGATTATAATGACATCATACAGTAATCAGGGTTTCTGGCCAATCAAATGAATGATGTTCAAAAGCCACGACAACAGGAAGTTTAAACACAATCGAAAGGCTGACACCATAGACAGTATATAAACTGGACACAGCGACCCCATAGGTTTCAACGGAGAAAAGTGAAGTCAATTAGAAGCTCTCACTTCCTGATGGCTGAGCGTACTGCGCAGACTCAAACTGAGCTTGACGACGTAGATGTGACGTGAGCAACCCTTCTGTCTTCTAGTAGCTGTGCCAAGAGAAATCTGAATCATTCCCTTCCGAAACTTGCAGAGACGGAGAGTGTGAGTAGGAGGTGTCCACGAGCTAGCAGCAGGAGAAACTTTTGCTAAGTATTCTGATTAATTATTTTGTCATTTTGCCTCCACGTCCCCCCGATTGCCCGCGAGCTTCTCCTCCTGTCCATACGGTAATCTCTCTACTGTGCGACAGAGAGTCGAGTGGTTATGACGCAATCGTTAGCCTATTTAAAAAAAATTATTGCATCTACGGGGCCATAACGCAAGCTACAAGGTAATGGAGCCTTTTATACATTTTCGTGTTTCTTTAGAAATAAATAATGGACAAATGGAGTCTTTAAACGCCTCAGATGTAAAGCTATTCGCTGTCAAAGTGACGCAATGGAATGCTAACAGCAGGTGATGGTCCGCTAATCAATGGCGGCGCTCGGGGAAGCTTCAATTTTTTCCGAAACACTGCCCCTCTGGCTGACACCCGGGTTACCATGGAGCGAATCTGAAACGCAAAACTGAATGAGGATAATAAAGGGCGTGGCTTATTTTCAAAGCTCACGCAGACTGACAGTTGGAGGAGAGTATTTCCATAAACTGATATCATCTGAGAAGGAAAGCCATTTCAAAGTGAAGTACATTTTCAGATTTTGATGAAAGATTTCAAAGACAAAACTATTTTTGACTTGCATGAATGAATTGTTTACCGAAAAGACGAGTAAAATGCACTAACAAAGTAAATAGTCACTTTTTATTTAATGCTTACTTTAATTAGCCCATGATTTACACGCACTCAAGCCGTATCAATGCGTACAGCCGTCTGCCGGAAGCTAGTTATTTTAGTCGATAAAGTTTTGAATATAAATATTTTTCTTACAGAAACGCATCACTTCAGCATCACTTCACTTCAGAAGGCCTTTATTAACCCCCCCAGAGCAGTGTGGAGCACTTTTATGATCATAGATGCACTTTTATGATGGATAGATGCACTTTTATGATCATAGATGCACTTTTATGATGATAGATGCACTTTTATGATCATAGATGCACTTTTATGATGATAGATGCACTTTTATGATGGACAGATGCACTTTTATGATCATAGATGCACTTTTATGATGGACAGATGCACTTTTATGATCATAGATGCACTTTTATGATGATAGATGCACTTTTATGATGGATAGATGCACTTTTATGATCATAGATGCACTTTTATGATGATAGATGCACTTTTATGATGGACAGATGCACTTTTATGATGGATAGATGCACTTTTATGATGGACAGATGCACTTTTATGATGGATAGATGCACTTTTGGATAGATGCACTTTTATGATGGACAGATGCACTTTTATGATGGATAGATGCACTTTTGGATAGATGCACTTTTATGATGGATAGATGCACTTTTGGATAGATGCACTTTTATGATGGATAGATGCACTTTTATGATCATAGATGCACTTTTATGATGATAGATGCACTTTTATGATGGACCGATGCACTTTTATGATGGACAGATGCACTTTTATGATGGACAGATGCACTTTTATGATGGATAGATGCACTTTTATGATCATAGATGCACTTTTATGATCATAGATGCACTTTTATGATGATAGATGCACTTTTGGATAGATGCACTTTTATGATGGACAGATGCACTTTTATGATGGATAGATGCACTTTTATGATCATAGATGCACTTTTATGATGATAGATGCACTTTTGGATAGATGCACTTTTATGATGGATAGATGCACTTTTGGATAGATGCACTTTTATGATGGATAGATGCACTTTTGGATAGATGCACTTTTATGATGGATAGATGCACTTTTATGATCATAGATGCACTTTTATGATGATAGATGCACTTTTATGATGGACCGATGCACTTTTATGATGGACAGATGCACTTTTATGATGGACAGATGCACTTTTATGATGGATAGATGCACTTTTATGATCATAGATGCACTTTTATGATGATAGATGCACTTTTATGATGGACAGATGCACTTTTATGATGGATAGATGCACTTTTATGATGGACAGATGCACTTTTATGATGGATAGATGCACTTTTGGATAGATGCACTTGTATGATGGATAGATGCACTTTTATGATCATAGATGCACTTTTATGATGGATAGATGCACTTTTATGATGGACCGATGCACTTTTATGATGGACAGATGCACTTTTATGATGGACAGATGCACTTTTATGATGGATAGATGCACTTTTATGATCATAGATGCACTTTTATGATGATAGATGCACTTTTATGATGGACAGATGCACTTTTATGATGGATAGATGCACTTTTATGATGGACAGATGCACTTTTATGATGGATAGATGCACTTTTATGATCATAGATGCACTTTTATGATGATAGATGCACTTTTATGATAGACAGATGCACTTTTATGATGGACAGATGCACTTTTATGATGGATAGATGCACTTTTATGATGGACAGATGCACTTTTATGATGGATAGATGCACTTTTGGATAGATGCACTTTTATGATGGATAGATGCACTTTTGGATAGATGCACTTTTATGATGGATAGATGCACTTTTATGATCATAGATGCACTTTTATGATGATAGATGCACTTTTATGATGGACAGATGCACTTTTATGATGGACAGATGCACTTTTATGATGGATAGATGCACTTTTATGATGGACAGATGCACTTTTATGATGGATAGATGCACTTTTGGATAGATGCACTTTTATGATGGATAGATGCACTTTTATGATGGATAGATGCACTTTTGGATAGATGCACTTTTATGATGGACAGATGCACTTTTATGATGGATAGAAGCACTTTTATGATGGACAGATGCACTTTTATGATGGATGGATGGATGTGCTTTGATGGACTTCCAAAAAAAATAAACCCATTCACTGTCATTATAAATCTTGAAAGAGCCAGGATTTATATATATATATATATATATATATAACTCCGATTGTATTCGTCTGAAAGAAGAATGTCATATACACTTAGGATGGCTTCAGGGTGAGTAAATCATGGGCTAATTCAAATTTTTTGGTGAACTATCCTTTTAGCATTATCTATGGTTATTATTATTACAAATTCCTCAGTTAAAATAGGGAAGATCTATGGTAAGTATTTACAAGGGCAGGTGCAAAAGTAGAATCAAGAGCTTTAAAGCCTTGGCATCCATTAGTTCTTGACCAATCAATCTCATATAAAGTGCTCCTGAAAAACAAGGGCAAACAGCCGATAGAAACATGTTACAGTACGTGACTCCGAGGTGTAATGATGCTTGAGGGATTTTCTGAGAGGTTTAGTTGAGCTTCTTTTTGATTTAATGCTTTGTTTTATTGTACTGTACAAGCATTTTAATTGTATAACTGCCATTTTATGGTTTAAGTTTTTCTTTAATTTTGATCAAATTAAGTACATATTTGGGACTACTGTTATGCCATTTTTTTTTTTTTTTTTTTTTTTCAGAAAAGAAAAAGAAAAACTTTTGGGAATCCATTCCACTACAAGATATAGTAAAAACTGGTAAGTGAATATTATGATATACATAAATACACATTTTTATTTCTTTTAAACTGATCTATCAGCAATGCTTCTGTATACTTTGAAGTATTTTGTTCCTGTAATCTATACTGTATTTGTTCATTTGTTTCTCTTTTTCTTTATAGTTTCGTCCTACCTGTTTGCGGGTCTGATTGGACTCGTAATCTTGACATGTGGTTTCTGGTGTATGTAACTTACTAAAAAAAAATATATATATTTTTTTTTTTTAATCTTGAGACTAGTTTGTTGTTGAGAGAAATTGGACACACACACACACACACACACACAAAAAAAAAAAAAACTCAGAAAAGTTATTTCTGAGAAGATCTTAATTATTTGTTCCCAGATATATATTTTGTTATAATCAAGTGAAATTGTTGTATTTTAATGTCTTTTAAGTGTCCAAGGGCCACTATCTTTGACCAATCAAATCACAGCTTCAGTAAAACCACAACAGTGGAAACAGAAACTCTTTTAAAAGACTTTGGTCTTGTTTTGAAAACTTTAATTATAGTTTTGACAAAACAGGCAGAGTTCGTCTCATTGCAGTTTTGGTTTTAGATCTGTGAAAAAAATTAAAAGCACCTCAAATGCAATCTTGTTATGTAAAAGTAAATATCACATACACAACCTTTGTTTTCTGACTTGCATCTGCTTTAAAGGTAGGGTAGGTAATCATTTTTCTAAAAAAAAAACATTCCAAATTTGTTTAAACTGTCTTTATATACCAATACATAATTAAAATGTAAGTACTCTGAAAAAGAAAATATAAAAATCGAGTGACTGTAGACCTTTTAATCTGCAATAAACACAGCTCATTATTTCCATTCACTCCACCCCCTCCCTTCTGAGCTCCTTCCAAAGCCACGCCCCCAAAACACATGAACGCGCGACGCCAAACGCTCAGGCTGGAACAAGACGCATTTATTACCTGAGACGAGTGGAGAGGAAGGAGCGCAGTACATACAGTGACATCATGTCAGAATCACATGTAATAAAATACCTAACTTTATCACTATGAATATAAACAAATAAGATTTCTTTTAGTACTCACTATCAAGCTAGCATATCGATAATGGTAAAGTTTCATTCGGTAACGAGCTATATTTATAAGGCAAAACTAAAAACAGGTTGCATTGATACACGTTTTTCCATTACCATCAGTTACACTGTGATGAAAATGAATTTCGTGTAAGATTCATAACATATACGGTGTTTTGCATGTAAGAGTTTCCATGATGAAAACATTGTTGACTCTAATGAAGACTAACGTACACTCCGAGTCTGGAGAAAAGTACCGCATCGTCGGTTCGAGGACAGGTCCGGGGTTGAGGGCGAAGCAGAGGAGGTCGTTCAAGAGTGCGGGCAGGGTCCGAGGAAGTAGTTTTTGCCTTGTTTGCCTTCGCTGACTGCATATGCAGGTGCTTTGAGCTGAATATTTCCGGGAACGGTGACATGTGATGAGTGCACGCAGGGCAGCGCGCGCAGTGGGGCTCGGGGCGGGCACGAGACATGAAGGCATCTGATTGGTTCTTTACATTCGCACCGAATGGCAGTGATTGGTCAGAGTTTTTACTGTCCTGCAGCTGCTACAGAGGTCTGATTTTTTTTCATTCCTTTTTCTAAACACATAATGTATTGACTACTATCAGGATGGAAGGACCATTTCACCCAGTATAAAAAAAAGTGTTTCTGAACAGGATTACCTACCCTACCTTTAATCAAATATGTCAAATAATTATAGTTAAATGTATTCAATGTTAAGTCTTGTTACAATCGAGATAATTCAGTATTGCTTGCAATTGCTTGTAAAAATCATGTTTTATATTCACAGTTGTTTTTCTAATTGATTAAATATCTTATATTATATACTTTATGACCATCATCTGTTTTTTTTATTTAGTTATTTTTTATGGTTAAACTTGCCATGTAACAGAAAATGGAGTGCGGACTATCCTAATAATTATTTTTAACCTTCTTTTTCTATGAATTTAAAAAATACTTAGTAAGATGAACTGATCATTTTGTTTGACATTTCTCATATCCTGTGAAAAGAAAAATGTTTGTCATAATTCTGTTTATGACAAATAAACCTGTAATAAAAACAAATTCTGTCATAAACCGTCTCAGGTTACAAATGTAACCTTTGTTCCCTGAGAACAGGGAACGAGACAATACGTCATCGACGTTATGGGGAATCGCCTCAGCGTGACCAATGACTGAAGTACCTGTGGAATCCCGCCAATCGCATTGGCCCGCGTCAGCCGTGACGTGACGCTCTGAATCTCCCATCAAGAACATCATCATATACAGTGATTCTGTCGGCCGTTACATTGATTTCAGCTATTACAGTGTTTTTATATCCAAACCACCACTGAATCTGATAATAATTCTTTATTTCAGTAAGATGAGAATTTAGAGAGACTGAATCTCCCTCCATTACTGACTTCAGGACTAAATCACCACACACAAACACACACACACACACACACACACACACACACACACACACACGCACGCGCACGCACACGCACACACACAGAAACAGGGTTTGTCACAGATTAAGACAGTCACTTGATGGTTTATAGAAGTAAATAGTTTGAAATTTAAATTTGAAATGAATATCATCACTAAACAATATAAGCAAAATGGAGATTGGATTAATAATTGTATCTTTGTGCTGATTAAAATATAAAACATGTGAAACTGATATTTAACTCACCAAAGACAATGAGCCAAAATCTCGTGCTCTCACTGTTGATCAGTAGATCATAATGTTTATCATGTTCAGTTGTGGTGTTTGTGATGGTCAGAGATCCAGTTTGATTGTCCAGCTTCAGCATCAGAGACTTTTTATTGTATGAAATCGCTGTCAATCAAAAGGAGACGCAGCCTTTCGACAGACCCTCCAATCATCACGCAGAAGCCGGAGTCCAGGCCAGCCCACTCCTCATTCACTCCAGAGACGCTGAGCGTCCACGGGCGGGACATAATCGCAGCATTTATTCAATGACCATCTAGTTTCGAAGCACTGAAAAAAACTGTTCAAAGTAGCCCCACTGAAGTCAATGGACACTGGGCTTCAACAGGGAAATGCACTGTGACGCTGCATAAGAATGTATGAGAATCGAGTCAGCCGACCTGCTATATGTAACTGATTCTGAACGAACTCGTCTTTGAGATGAACATGTTCTAACGCATTTTTAGTCAATAAAATGTTAACACAATAGTACATATTTGACCATTATTTTTTGACATTATAGAGGGTTTTCATGACGCGTCAGCACTCCGCATCACAACAAAGCACAGGCACTGATGTATATCCTGAACGTCGACAAGGAAAATGGTTAATTATTGCCGTGTTTCAGGTTGTACCAATAGGACAGACCGGGAAAAACATTTGGAATATTACCGACTTCCAAAAGTTATTAAAAACCAGGGAGAGAAATGCCAGAAGTTATCAGAGGAAAGGAGGCGCTTGTGGTTGGCAAAGCTAAACCAAGATCTACAAGGGAAAGATCTGGACAACATCCGGATTTGTTCGGCACATTTCTTGTCAGGTATTGTGAAATGTTGATTGCAGCGGCTCATAACATATTTTCTATTGTAATGATAATTTTGATTGATTGATTGATTGATTTGTTTATTTAAGTGTCAAACACCATGGTGCCCAGCCCTCATGGGCTTATTAGACACTACAGAAATAATTTCACAAATATCTCCAAATAGCCACATGACGTAACACAGAACCCAACATAACTAAACCACTAAAAATAAGTACACATACAAATAGAGATGGCTTGTTATATGGGATACAAAATACTTTGCCGCAGATACCAGGCCTTTTCTATAAATTTTGCCAAAGCAAAAGCATCATTTTCAAACAGCCAGCACAAAATCTCCCCTTCATATTTCCAAAATATATCAGGATTTTTTAACTGAATTGATTCAAAAAGAGAGTTCCTTAAATCACAGTATAAAGGACAATAAAAAAAAAACAAAGTGAAATTCATCTTCCACAACCTGGAGATCACAGAATTCACACAAACGTAAATGTTCAGGTGTACCTTTAAATCGACCCACTTCCACTGCCAGAGGTAAGGTACTAGTTCTCAATTGAGCACAGAGGGTCCTCTGTCTTCTCTTTAGATTAAGGAAAATATAAGGTTCTGTAACATGATCATTCTTAAACTGAACATAATTTCTAAGTTTTGGCTTCTTCCATATATCCTGTTTCCATTGATCTTCATATTTACTTAACAATCTTTGTCTGACAACCTTTATATTACATTGGAGATTATTGTGGTACATTATATGCAAGTCAGACGCAGACAATTAAATTTTTTCCTAGTTAGCCTTTCCTCTGGCAGACTGACAAGACGGTTCCACAATCGCACCATTTCACACCTTTGTTTTACAATACATGGATCCCATCCTGCATCCCCATTAACAGCTACCTTTGCTGCATATTTATGCACACCAAGAAAACACCTTAAAGCACGATTACAGTCAAAAACCTCTTCAAAACCCCAAACTCCTGCAGCATAAAACAAAACTGAGTCAACCAAAGATGTGTAAATGTGGAAAAACCAAGATCTGTACATAGTTTCATTTTGCTCAACACAGAACCTAATGCTCTTCCAGCAGACTCTGCTAGTATTTTCCTTCCCTCTGTAAACTTCATATTTTCATGTATGAATACTCTGTAATTCACTTTTTTCCCTAAAATGAACAACTTGTGTTTTTTCGCTATTAATAGTAAGACACCATTTACTAACTCATAATATTCAACATATTTTGTAAATTCACTTCATTTTCAGCTATCAAAACAATGTAATCTGCATAAAGCACACTGTAAAAAATCCAACTTGCAAAATGTTAACTCAGTTTAAAATTTTAAGTTGAGTGGGCAAATTTTTGACTGCAATGTTGAGTTTACTTATGAAAACTATTTAACTGCAAGTGTACTACTATTTTGTCCAATGAACACAAACAATTAAGTTGAGTAAACTTAATATTTTGATTTCATAGTTCGAACGTTTAACTTCCCGTCATCGCGCATGCGCAGTCTGTCTCGCTGTACGTTACTCGGGGTTTCCTCCTTCAACCACGCTATCGAAGGGACTGGATTTCATCTGATTGAGGTAAGTTTTCTTTAAGCTTTATACATGAAAATAGGCTATAAATTGCACACATATGTTGATAAAATATAGTATTATGTTAAAAGATATATTTTGTGGTGACGATAAGTTTCTATTGTTAGAGATTATCCACGTAGGACATTGCTACTAAGTTACCCAGACTAACGTTAGAGTGAGGAAACATGCTTGAATGAGAAAAGAAGGACGTGCATGGTGTTTAAAATATGTTAAAAATGTTAAGCTCAGTAAGTCGTGAATAAAGACTTAAATGCGGTGCTTGCGTTGATTGAGAGACAGAATGCTGCTTCTCTCGGACTCGGACAGAATCTGAGTGCGAATTCAGCTATCTTTCGTGGCGTATTGCGATTTAATAGTGACATACACATACAATTATGTCAATAACAAAAAAACAAAATAAAAAAAGTATTCAAGTAGGCTAAACACCGTCGGCAATGTCTTAAATGAACATAACCAATTTGGTGAAACCTAGATGTTTCAGTATTAGATCCATGAGCTCTTAAAGTGACCGCAGTCCGTTCAATTTAATTTCAAGTTTATTTGTCACGTATACAAATTTCAGTTACAATTTGTACATGCTTAGGTTGAGGCTCAGTCATTCTACAGTGCAATATAATTAAATACAATACAATTTAGAGGAAAAATGTAATAATATTGGCCTATATATGCAAAACGAATGTGTTATGTTAAAAATATGTATGTTAACTTTGCATATTAAATAATAGAATGGGTAGAATGTGTGCAGTATGTTTTAAAGTGAATAGAATACAAATATTGTGTATCCTTAAACAAATATTAGGCTACAAAAGACAAAATAGCTCACTGCTCTTATAATAACTTTTGTATCTTTAATATCTGTCATATTTAATAAATACAGTGAAAACTATGCATTGATTCTTTTTCACATTTGATTATTCAATTTCTTTATTATTTTTACTACATGTTAAATTAACTTACTGTAACTGATTTTTTTTGTTGTTGTTTTGTTTAATAAAATTATGTATCTTTGTTCTGTTGTATTTGTCCTTTTTAGACTAAAGAACATCAGTACAGTGACAAGATCCTTGGATGTGCTAAAACAGTGGCCTTTATTTTTGAAAAGATCAGGTGAGTTGAACTGAATTTTCTTGTGTTGGTCTACACTTAATTCTTACTGTTTCAACAATGTTTTTTTGTTTTTTAGGGTCTCTGCTCTCTGCTGAGTATTACAGGATCACACAAACTGATCCGAAGAGCACCTTTTTCTCTTGGTTAAATGAATACACATCTAGTTGTACAAAGCAAGTGGTGGAGCGTATGGAGATGAGATGAAGATCCTCCTAGACCAACTTGATCATCAAGTAATTATTTGATCATATCTCTCTGGTTAAAGGCTAAATGGTGCCATCTCTTTTTCAAGGTAATTCCCATGCTTCTCTTTGTATATAACTTGTTCCATATTTGTTTTTCTGTCTTTCAGACACAGAAACTCCAATGTGCTTCCTCAAAGAAAGTCTACAACTCTTAAAGGTCTGCCTTTGTTTATGAGGGAAAAGTCTGGAAACATTCTGAAGACTTGCCTGGTAAGAAGATCATCAGCATATACTGATGCATATACCTGATATATTTCACCTATTTACCAGATGCTGTTAAGAGATAGGTTTTGTGTGATATACAAAACTTATCATCATCAGACAAAGTCATGGTAAAAAATACTTTATTAAATAATCGTAGTTGAAACTTTCTCAGTGATCAGTTTGACTTCACCTGATAGCACAAATTCAACAAGTTGTTATTTTATCAAAGCAAAGACAGTCGAAAATTACTGTTTCACAACACTGTCTGGAGACATTCCCTCTGATATCTAACCTGTTAAAACAATACAGTGCACAATCATAAGGTTAAACATGACCGTGTTTCAAGTGAAGTTACATGAGCAGACCTTTAGGGACACTCTGGTCTAACATAATTCAATAAAATAAAATAAAAATGACCCTAATTTTATGCTGATTTATTTTCTACTGCAGGACACAGAGCCAGAAGACATTCACAAGGGGAGAAGATGAGGATCTTAACTATCGTTGAAGATGATGTTGCCACTCAAACCCAAATATAAGGTGCCTCTCTGTAGTACTATAAGAGCAGATTGGGCCAGATAATGTGCAAGACCTTTTCCACAGTTGTTACTCTCCTCTTTGGCTTGATTTATGGCCCCAATGGACTATCCTAAAGTATTAAAATACACCAAGAAAAAATTTGTTTAGTTTGTTTAGAAAAAAAAACGTTTATTTATCTTGACCTAAAGTGCTCCGCAAGGCTGATTTATTTTGCATAGTCCTTCAAAAGATTGTCCAAGTAGCTGCAATCCATATGGATAATTGTAAGGTTGAGCATTTATTTATTCCAGTTTGTACTCTAATTTTGTGCATTTTTTTTTTTTTTTTTTTTAATCTTGAAGAGTGGAATAGAACTTCATCACCTTAAAATATGTGTACCTAATGCAAATATAAAATGTGTTGTTTTGCAGAATATTTGTCAATAAATAAGTTCTGTAATGGTAGCAATGTCTTTTGTATTGTGTTGTATTTACAGTGTGGTTTACTCCCTGCATTTGGATTCTTAATGTGAAGGCTATACAAGTATCTGGGTGAGATATTTGAAAAAGTTGAATTAACTTAAAAAAGTAAAAAAGTTTAATCAACTTAAAAAAGTAAAAAATTGAATCAACTTAAAAAAGTAAAAAATTGAATCAACTAAAAAAAGTAAAAAATTGAATCAACTTAAAAAAGTAAAGCAACCAGCTGCAAAGCTTTTTTGAGTTTACTCAACTTCAGGACCTCAGTAGTTGTGCTAACTCATTTCTTTGAGTTGGACTGGTAGTTGGATGAACTTCGACCACTGAAGTTGAGTAAACTCAAAAATGCTTTGCAGCTGGTTGCTTTACTTTTTTAAGTTTACTCAACTTTTTATTTTTTACAGTGCAGAATACTTAGATTCATGTCCTCAATTGGCACACCCAGATTTCCCTGCTTCATTTCTTGAGCTAAAATTTATATATAAAGCAAATAAGGAAGGGGAGAGTAAGTCTCCCTGCTTCACCCCAAAAGGCGTTGGGAACCAATCCGTTCTTAAATTATGTATTTGTACACAAGCAATGGGGTCTTTGTAAAGGGCTTTTATAGCATTATAGAATTTTCCATTGATACCAGATGAAAGTAATTTAAACAGCAAAAGGTCTCGGTTTACACAATCAAACGCCTTTTTGAAGTCAACAAAGCAGGGAAAAGTACTTTTACCCTTGTCCAAACGAGATAACACATAAATATGATCAATACAGGCCCTGTTTTTCCTAAAACCATTCTGTTCATCTACCAACCCTCCATAAACCTCCAAAAAAGTATTAAGTCTGTTGTTAAGGACTCCTGAGTAAATTTTATAGACTGTGCTAATCAAACTAATCCCTCTATAATTCAACGGGACTCTAGGGTCATCTTTTATAGATTTTGGGATGGGTTTGATAATTGATCTATTCCACTCAGATGGGATAATACCATTTTGAAAACATACACTCAAAAAAATGAACAAGGAAGGTTGTGCACTTTACATAATATATTTATATTTAGTTTACTTAAAATAATTGTGTTTGTTGACTTGAAATGTTTTTTTCTATTAAGGTCCACGTAATTATGTCTCAACTTAACAGTACAAAATCCTAACGCGTTGTCTAAACACAAACAATTTATGTTAAGTAAATAATTCTTACATCCAGATGGTGGCAGTATAGTGCGACGCCAACAGCCATTTTGCCCTAACTTATTTTGATTGTGTTCAGTCTGCTTATATGCAAAATTTAAGTTTACTTAATCCGTTTGCGTTGGATTACTTGAATGATTTGTGTTGCATTAACTGAAACTTGGCGGTGCTTGTTAGTTCCCAGCATGCTTTGCTTGAATTAAGAGAGAATAAATGTTAAAATTAAGATTTTTTTTTTTTTTTTTTGAGACAAAGAGAAAAGGGGAAGACTTGATTGTGTGTAATTGTGTTTAATGTTCAATTACATTGGAATTATTAGAACCATTTAAATTACAGTGGGTTACCATTGTGGAGAAGAGTGGAGCATTTTGTTTGGCTGTGGACTGATTTAGTTACTTTCAAATGCTTTGGTTGAAGGAACATGCAAATCTTACCATTTACCAATTTAATTATGTGTCACTAAAATGAATGGAATATTAAATAAGTTGGATTCACAAATTTTGTTAGTCCATATAACTTAACTGACTTTAGTAAGTTAAACTCAAACGTCTCTTGTTGAGCAAAAGTGATTGATAATAGTTGTCTTGAGTCAAAAATATTATTTATCCCTAAAACAACCACATTAAGTTAGATAAACTTAATTATTTGTTTTCAACTTTCATAATTAAATTAAGTGGAACCTGTTGACAAGAAATTTTTTATTAAAGTCAAGGTTTTTTTTTTTTTTGAGTGTATGTGACACAAACAATGTAGGCCATTACACAAGTTAGGGTTCTTAAGTACCTCGTTAGGGAGATCTTCAATGCCCACAGCTTTATTTTCCTTGGCTTTGTCTAGTACTTTAAGTACCTCATCTAATGTAATATCACTGTTCAGTATATCACTTTGATAGTATAGTATTCATCCCAGTTTCCAGCTCCAGTTTTACTTTACAAGTTTCTTCTAAGAAATGATCATCAAATAAAGTGGAACTACTATAAGTATATAATTCACTGTAATCTTTTTCCCACTTTTTTAATATTTGACCGAATTCAAAAGAAGATCCACCACTTTCCAATAAAACCTCCATGGGTATTAATGTTTTCTTTTTTGGGCCTAACTTACGTATTTCCCTCCAGAATTGCTGAGCTTTTCAGTTGTTTAGACATGGCTACATTCACTTAAAGTATCCAAAGCGCACAATATTCCATTGTACTCCGTTCAGTTGTTTACACCGAGTGCCTCCATTATGGCCGCGCATCCGGGTTACCGCCCAGAACGTGACGTCGGTGAAAACCCTCTATAGGGGAAGCCGAGCTTCCCTTGCAGTCTTAAAGAAATCCCCACTTAAAAATACCCATCAAACTTGCAAGTTTCCACAAACAAGCATTACTTTCATGGACTCTTATGTAGTCATAATAAAGTCACGTGTGGTACAGCGTTTTAAAGTGAACATGGAAGATATTTGTGTTTTTTGTAAAATTTCCCCTGAGAATATTAATCATCTATTTTAGGAGTGTCCCAAGACCCAAATATTTTGGAGAGAACTCAGTAATTACTTACAAAGAAAAACTGCACAGTTGTTTAATAGGCACAAGTTCTTTGTAAAATGCCTTTCTTTTTCCAGATTTTTCTTGCAGTAAATCTGCCACTAGAAAAATGTAACAGAGTTAGTTTTATGAGTTAATACAATTTAAATATATGTTTAAATAATATTTTAACTGTATATGTTGTTTATACCATAATATATTGCAAAAACTAATTGGTAATAATAAAAATATTAATAATAATAATAATAATAATAATGTTTTTACAGATAGGCTATAAGATGAACCTGTGAAAAAAGTAGAAATAAAGCTGTATATGGTACACTGCTGAACTATTTAAAATATACAAAAAGTTTTTATTCCTCTGAATAAATCATTAGAGACTCTTGAACATCAGAGTGAGAAACTTTATTGATAAAGGCAAAATAAATATGACACATATTAGTGGTGCAACGGATCATCATTGATCCGTGATCCGTTCGGATCAATATCTTCGGTTCGGCACACACGTGATCCGCGGATTAATTTATGAAAAAAAAAAAAAGTTGTGCGCATGTTCAGTCCACACACAGCGTGGTCATGGCGAGCGGAGGAACGGAGGAGCTTGAACGCCCCGCGTCATATAAATCCCCTGTATGGGAGCATTTTGGCTTCCCTGGAACACGCGTCTATTTCGCTTCAAACGCTCGCTTTATCATTATACGCGCGCGGCGCGTCCTATTCGCTTTGGACGCGCGAAAGGATTCAAGCTGTTCAAGCATCGAACTAGACGCGAATTTGACTCTCTATTCGCGTATGGTGTGAACCATAGACTGTAAAAAATATGAACGCGGCAAAATGAACAGGCTGCGATGTATGCTGGAATGTGTGTGTGTGTGTGTGTGTGTGTCAGACAGAGAGAGAGAGAGAAAAAGAGAGAGAGAGAGAGAGAAAGAGAGAGAGAGAGAGAGAAAGAGAGAGAGGCACGGGCGCGATCGAACAATCACACACACACACACACGCTGTTTAAAAGCAAAAATTATCTCATCTTTTGGACATTATATTGCATTGGTTTTCATTTCTTGTCCTCAAACAGAGTAATCTGTTTATTTTGAAGTTACACATTCTACATTGATTAAAAAAGAAAATCAAATGTGTTTTTAATGGTAGTATCATTTTATACAGAAATAAATGATTTATAATTCAGATGAGAATAACGTTAAAGTTAATTAAAATTTTAAGGAAACAAATATATTGATCTGAAATATAGCAAATTAATTTTAAATTCATTCAGGTAGCCTACAATTACCAAACATATCTCAAGGTCATTTGAATAAAGGGTGACAGTCTTTCATTATCAACTGTTGTTGTGGACTATATACTGGAGAAGTATTTGTTCTCCATTTGATTGAGATGTTTTTATGTGGCTAATTGAGCAAAGTGCTTCCATATATTTTATTATTAGTAGTATTAGTTCAAGAATAAAATAAAAATATCGGATTGATATCGGTATCGGCAAATAGCCGATATGCTGCGGCATCGGTATCGTATCGGAAGTGAAAAAGTAGTATCGGGACATCCGTGGAAACACATCAAGCATGGCCACGCATTTGAAGCGACATCACCTCAGTGTTTCACTGACAGGAGCTCAACGTTGCACAATCAGACCGGGCTAAAGCCATCACAAACGCTATCAGTGTGTTTATAGTCACGCTTCATGGAATGAACCCGTCGCACACCCACTGTTGATTTTATATATTTTAATTTAATATTTTAAAAATGTTAATAAACAAAAAGACAAAACTTGTGTTTATTTGTCTTGTCTTTTTTTTTTTTTTATACGAAAAATGATCCGATCCGTGACTCTGATCCGAGAAACGATCCGAACCGTGAGTTTTTTGATCCGTTGCACCCCTAACACATATACAGCAGAGATCTGTGTGTCTTCATTCAGTTTTTTTTATCTGAGAGAAATATAAAAAATTAAGTGACACTGTTAAAATCTGCCACTGAAAGAGAGCACAAACTCAAATAATCATCAGGATTTATTATTAAAAACAACAAAAAAACAAAACAATAGACGGACAAGAACACACTTGAAGAACCTTTAAAGTTCAGCGTTCTGCTTTAGATGTCGATACTTCCTGAAAAAAATTAACATAAAAAGCCATAAATTAATAAATCTCACAGATATTTATACATGCAAAATCAGTTTGTGAGAAATGACATCATCAATCACGTACCTGATGTGTGAATATGTGCTTGATCTCGTTCAGCTCTTCTGGATCTGATCTTATAAACCACAATAATGACAGTAGCCACGCCCACCAGAGCAGAGAGGACCAATCAGATCACAGCTTCAGTAGGACCACAACAGTGGACAGAGTCTGAGGAATAAACACATCAAACTGAGATCAGATCAGTCAATAAACACTAATATCAGCGCTGACATCAACTAATATTTCTGAATACACAGAAATATGATCAAATCTTATCAACAATCTTATATTCAGTTCCAAGTGAGTTTTTATACGGTCTGTCATCTCAAACTGTAAAATGATTAAACAATTCAACATGTAAATAGTAAATAAGAATATTTGAAGGAGAAGAAAAATGATCTTTACTCACCATAGACAGAAACTCTGAATGATTTTGATGAAAACAATCTTCCTCCTAAAAACATCAGTAGTTTATAATCTCCAGTATGATCAGCTCTGGTGTTTGTGATGGTCAGAGATCCAGTTTGATTGTCCAGCTTCAGTCTGTCTCTGAATCTCCCATCAAGAACATCATCATATACAGTGATTCTGTCGAACCGTTTATTGATTTCAGCTATTAAAGTGTTTTTAAGCTCATCTCCAAACCTCCACTGAATCAGATAATCCTCTATTTCAGTAAGAGGAGAGTTTAGAGAGACTGAATCTCCCTCCTTCACTGACACTGACTTCACTTCATCTGTCAAACACACAGAGAACAAACAGAAACAGGGTTTGCAAAGATTAATACTGTTAAATAACTTTATAATGGTTTACTAAATTGAACAGTGTAAAATTTCCATTAAAAATAACAAAAACAAAATTGTGTATGAATTCATACATTTTTTTTTTTCATTAAAAAACAGGTGTAAACATTTTTGAACTCACCAATGACAGTGAGAATGAACCTCTTGATCTCACTGTTGATCTTTAGATAATAAACTCCTTCATGTTCAGTTGTGGTGTTTGTGATGGTCAGAGATCCAGTTTGATTGTCCAGCTTCAGTCTGTCTCTGAATCTCCCATCAAGAACATCATCATATACAGTGATTCTGTCGGCCTGTTTATTGATTTCAGCTATTAAAGTGTTTTCATCTCCAAACCTCCACTGAATATGATAATAATTCTTAATTTCAGTAAGATCAGAGTTTAGAGAGACTGAATCTCCCTCCATCACTGACTCCAGGACTGAATCACCAAACACACACACACACACACACACACACACACACACACACACACACACACACACACACACACACACACACACACACACACACACACACAGGGTTAATCACAGATTAAGACAATCAGTTAATGATTTATAAAAGTAAATAGATAAAAATTTAAATGAATATCATCATTAAAACCAAAAGTAAAATGGATGTTGAATTATTAATTGTATCTTTGTGCTGATTAAAGGTGCTCTAAGTGATGCCACGCGTTTTTTAGACCAAAACATTTTTTGTCACATACAGCAAACATCTCCTCACCATCCGCTAGCTGCCTGTCCCCTGAACACACTGTAAAAAAAGCGGTCTCTGTAGACACCACAGGCTCCACAAACGGCAACAAAAACAAACTGGGATCACCCGCACCACGAAACACAACAAACAGTGCTCCAGCCAATCACTGGCGAGAAGTATTTGAGGGGTGTGGTTTGGGGGTTAGTGCGCGTGGACATGAAGGGGTTGTGGAGGAGAGAGAAGCATGAAGAGGGAAGTTTGAATTATGGCCGACACACGACTAAAGAGACGACGTTCCGATGAACAAATTGTAAAGAAGAGGGACAAGGTGCGAAGTCCCGAATTTACATCGGAAAAACCCTCGAAAGGTGGCGAGAACTCCGCCGGCAGAAGGGCTTCCAATCCGACATTCAGTTGCTCTGTTTTTGCAGAACAGGTAAATCCATTTTTCTTTCTAAATTGACGTTCATGTTCGCCAAACCAACACAAGGATGTAATTAGCTAGAACTATGCAGTCAGCGTTAGCTTTGGTGAATACAACCTATTTGTTTCAGCTAGCGATCAATCTCTATTGTAAATGGTCAAACAAATTCACAGAAGTGCGACAATTTGTGTGAATTATTGTTTTCATCCACGGTTTGCTATGGATTTGAATGTTCATTTATAGGCTATTGACAACTGTGACTAAATTTGTTTACGACGCCGCCGTTGTTTATGCTCACTGGGAAACGCGAAGCTAACGTTATCTTGCTATTATTGCGTCCTTGTATGGGAGCTATAATTATAGTTATAACCTCAGGTGGCGAAACGATTTTAAGACAATATTTCTCTTTTTCTGCATTCTGTTCTGCAATATATAAAAGCATTTATCTAACTTGGTGACATTACACATTGAATGAAGTATCAGTAAAACTTAACTTTGTTTTTAGTGACTACTTTGACTTTCCTTTATGCCGGAAGGGAGGGGAGGAGGGAGGAGACGGGATGAGGAGGAGGGAGGGTCTAGCTAGCCTCCGTTTTGTTTGACAACAATTCGAATGTCAACACTCCCGGCATCACTTAGAGCACCTTTAAAATATAAAACAAGTGAAACTGATATTTAACTCACCAAAGACATCGAGAATGAAACTCTTCATCTCACTGTTGATCTCTAGTCTATAATCTCCAGTATGATCAGTTGTGGTGTTTGTGATGGTCAGAGATCCAGTTTGATTGTCCAGCTTCAGTCTGTCTCTGAATCTCCCATCAAGAACATCATCATATACAGTGATTCTGTCGGCCGTTACATTGATTTCAGCTATTACAGTGTTTTCATCTCCAAACCTCCACTGAATCTGATAATAATTCTTTATTTCAGTAAGACCAGAATTTAGACAGACTGAATCTCCCTCCATCACTGACTTCAGGACTTAATCACCACACACAAACACACACACACACACACACACACACACACACACACACACACACACACACACACACACACACACACACACACACACACGCACGCACGTGCACACGCACACACACAGAAACAGGGTTTGTCACAGATTAAGACGGTCACTTGATGGTTTCTAGAAGTAAATAGTTTGAAATTTAAATTTGAAATGAATATCATCACTAAACAATATAAGCAAAATGGAGTTTGGATTAATAATTGTATCTTTGTGCTGATTAAAATATAAAACATGTGAAACTGATATTTAACTCACCAAAGACAATGAGCCAAAATCTCGTGCTCTCACTGTTGATCAGTAGATCATAATGTTTATCATGTTCAGTTGTGGTGTTTGTGATGGTCAGAGATCCAGTTTGATTGTCCAGCTTCAGTCTGTCTCTGAATCTCCCATCAAGAACATCATCATATACAGTGATTCTGTCGGTCGGTTTATTGATTTCAGCTATTAAAGTGTTTTCACCTCCAAACCTCCACTGAATCACATCATCATCCTTTCATTTCAGTAAGACCAGAGTTTATAGTGGCTGAATCTCCCTCCATCACTGACACAAACTCACTAAACACTCCTGAAGAACAGAGTTTTTCACAGATTAAAGCTTTAAAATCACTTTATGTTGGTTTGATGAAGCTTCACTAAGATACTTTTAATCATTTAAATGTGAAATGAATAATATTCTGCAGCAGTTCAAAGACAAAAGATGAAGAATGAAAAGAGAAATAGATTTATATATGCAACAATAACTAAAAAAGACACTTTCACTGTAATGTTTAATGTCACACTAAAACTAATGTTGTTGAGTATCTGAGCTTCATATTTATATTATTTTATTTAATCAATCCATACTGAGTTTAGAGTATTCAAACTTGATCTGACAGTAAAATCACTGTTCAATTATTTATATACGCTGACTAATTTAACCAGTAATTTATCACAGGGTACCAGAACAGAAACAACTGAAGTCATAAAAACACATTTAAACTCACCAACCAAGTTTTTAAATAGATATAGAATAGAAGAGAAAAAAGAAAAGAAAGTGTGTACAGGAGGAAGAGTAACAAGCACCACATGTCCAGCCCGCAGAAGTCACACTTACCCTGTAACTACATGAACAAGAGTATATTTCTCCAGTATTTAAGCAAAAGTTGCAATAGTTTTAGTTCTCAGTGCACTTTTGTTAAAAGAAAGTCCTGTATAAATACACAGATATGTACACTATAATTTTTAAAAGCCTATATGTGTTGGTATACTGTTATTACAAAACGGTTTGCAGTGTATGTTCTCGCTAAATTGCTCTCAAATGTAAGATTGTTGTATTATAATAGTAGAATAAGTGACGCTTAGTTCTAAAATACCGACAGTATAAATAATTTGTTAATTCTTCTGGTTATTACCCCTTTATTCCTAAAACTTTACATGTTGTAGATACACTATAATTACCGAAAGTTAGACTGTAAATTAGTTTTAAATACGCAGTTCTTTGCGGGCTGTAATCTAAAGCGTTACCAAGCAAACTCCAGCAGCTCGAGCTCTTACTAGAACCAGGAAGTGTGATCATATTAGCCCGGCTCTGTCAACACTGCGTTTGCTCTCTATCAAACATTGCATACATTTAAAAATCCTGATGATTACTATAAACTACTATTACTAAGATCAGAGTTTAGAGTGACTGAAATAAACAATATCATAAAACAAAGAAATTCTTTTTTTTTTTTTTTTTTGTCATTAAAAACAGGTGAAACCAATAGGCTATTTAACCCTTTCACGTGTGATTCTGACTGGGTGAGTTTTTTCAAGGCGACATTTATTTTAAAACGTTTCCCCATTATTGTTTCCATGGCGAACCTTCATGTTTGTCATGATCTTGATTTAAAATGTGAGATGGCGCCGCCATGTTTGTTTGCGCCGCAGTTCAAATTGTCTGAAGAGTTTGAATCTGACAGTTATGTGACATCACTGAACATTCCAAATCCCAAATGTGGGACCGTATCACTCAAAAGGTTTACTCACCGAGCCTGAACCTCTTGATCTCACTGTTGATCTGTAGTTTATAATATCCAGCATGTTCAGTTCTGGTGTTTGTGATGGTCAGAGATCCAGTTTGATCGTCCAGCTTCAGTGTGTCTCTGAATCTCCCATCAAGAACATCATCATATACAGTGATTCTGTCGGCCCGTTTATTGATTTCAGCTATTAAAGTGTTTTCATTTCCAAATCTCCACTGAATCACATCATCATCCTTCATTTCAGTAAGATTAGAGTTTAGAGTGACTGAATCTCCCTCAATCACAAACTCATCCCACACTGACACTAACGTCACTTCATCATCACCAAACCCTCCTGAAGAACAGAGTTTTTCACAGATTAAAGCTTTAAAATCACTTGATGTTGGTTTGATGAAGCTTCACTAAATGACTTTTAATCATGTAAATGTGAAGTGAATAATATTCTGCAGCAGCTCAAACACAAAAGATGATGAATGAAAATGAGAAATAGTTAAACAGTTTTATATAATCAAGTGACTTTAATCTCAAATAAGAGTGTTATCTCTCAGGAAAATCACACATTATTTGTTTCTATATGAGAATAACAGTGAATGTTAATCCTTTCTGACTATTTTAACCAGTAATTTATCACATCAGAACAGAAACAACTGAAACCAGAAAAACACATTTAAAACTCACCATCCAGACGCCACAAACACATGCAGAGCAAAACTAATTTGAGGAACATTTTCTTCATCGGTTCACTGAAAAGCCCACGATAGTAACTCTTAATGTCTGAAACACTCAGATTGATCTGAAAGATAACTGAACTGAGATATTTATCAGGTTGTGTGTGAATCCTCCCCCAACCTCAGTTAGGTTCCGCTCACACATCCGTCTCCTTTAACATCACCAAAATCAACAAGCTTTTGCTGATCTTACATTTTCAAATGAATGAAAAGTAATAGCAGAAGAGTGAAATATTGGATTAGATATCTGTATCTACTGGTGTGTTATTTAGTGCTGTGAGCTGTCAATCATATTTGACCTCTGACCTGTGACTCTTATTTGACTGTTGATGGATTCACTTTATTTCAGTGTAAAGATGTTTTGTGTGGAGTGGAAGATAAATAAAAAAAATACTCTGACTCTGCTGTAACAAACCTGTGAGCCTTGCTCTAGGGTGAAGGGCATTTTCCCGGAAAGAGGCCCCAGGGTGGCGTAGTCGGTAACTTTGTAACAGCCCACCTCATTTTGTGGCCAGGTTTTCCATGCTAATGTGTAGGTTGAGCAGAATTTATTAAATATTTAATGTACCTCTAGTTAAAGCTGCCACACCAAGTAAAACAAAGATGTTGATCCTGGAACAACTTTCCAATCAACCCATCAGATTTGAGGGACAGGTTTACAGTTTATGTCAAGTTTAGACTTAGAACCAACTTCAACATCTGTGTTATTCACCTATCATTTCCCTCTGATTTTAGAGAAAAGTTATGGGTAGGGTTAGACTTAGGGGTAGGGATAGGGTAAGGACTACATTTTGGGACAGGAATGTTATTCCAGGATCAACAAAATATGTTGATCCAGGAACATGTATGTCTTGGCAAAATCACAGTGACGACTCCTATAACAGCTTCATTTCCTCCCTCCATATGCCGGCATGATGTATCCCAATCTTCAAGCAGAAGGAGCTGGATGAAATATCATAATCACATCATGGGAGAACTGGTCCTCGACTGAGTCTGGTTTCACCTAAGAGTTTTTTCTCTGTTTCTGTCACATGATGGAGTTTGGGTTAGCTCCCTTTCTCCGCTTCCTCTCCCAGCACCCCCGTGGCTTTCCTCAGCCTTGAGCCTGTTACGCCCACTCCGTGTAGCAGCTGGACTGCTGCTTTGCCCACGAAGCCTCTACAGCCGATCTCCACAGGGTGAACAGTTGCTTTCCAGCCAGCATCTTTGCACTCCGCTGCTAACTCGGCGTACTTCTGGTGCTTCCTTTCGTGGGCTGCTGCCATATCCTCCTCCCACGGGATGGTTAACTCGATGAGGAGGGCTCGCTTCGCCACTGTAGACCACATGACTATGTCTGGTCGGAGAGTGGTAGTCATGATCTCTCTTGGAAAGACCAGCTGTTTCCTAAGGTCTGCCAGCATCTGCCACTCTTTACCAGGTGTGAGCATGCTGCTCTTCTTCTCAGGAAATAGATGTATACCGCCAGGCTTTACAAATCCTATCAGGGCATGCTCTTCTGTTGCTGGTGACTGGTTTGCTGCCACCCTACAGCCCTCCAGGATCTCGGCCAGTTTCGTCAGGATTGTATCATGGCGCCACCTGAAGCGTCCCTGGGTCAGTGCCACTCTGCATCTTGACAAAGTGTGTTGTAGACTTGCCTTGGCGCTCCCACACAGATGACAGCCCACCTCATCACCATACCACAGTGTGAGGTTCCAAGGGCATGGAAGGGTGTCGTAGGTCGCCCTCAACAGGAAACTGAGCCTGGATTGAGGCGTCCTCCAGATATCCGCCCAGGTAATACACCTGTTGATGGTAGCATCCCATCTCGTCCAGGCTCCTTGCGTGGCCTGGGATATTGCCTTCAGATTGAAGCGCTCCTTCTCCAGTCTGGTGATTTCGTCCACCACCATGAACTTCTGCTGTCTCTTGGTGGCTTTGGACCAGAATTGCTGCGCTGCTCCCCAGCCCAGCCCAGCACGACTGGTCTGGACAGCCCCCATCACTTCTCGGTGTTGCAGACTGGCGATGGCGCGCTCCACCTCTGCATGCGCCTTCCATTTGCGGCCTGTGCGGATGGGGATGTTCGCACTCCTTATGAGCGGGTCTGCTGAGTTCTTTAGTTCCAGCACAAGGCGAGCCTTTTCCAGCTTATATCCGAGGCTGATGGATTTGATAGGGAGCTCCAGCATGCTCCGACCGAAGAGCCCTGCATCTGAAAAGCATCGGGGCAAGCCTAGCCACTTGCGGAGGTAGTTGTTGGCTAGGCTATCCATTCTGCTGACATGTGATGAAGCGATTTCGCAGACCTTAAGGGGCCACAGGATACGTTGGTAATAATAATAATAATAATTCATTACATTTATATAGCGCTTTTCTCGGCACTCAAAGCGCTTTACATAGAAAGGGGGAATCTCCTCTACAGGATGTGCTGATAGCACCACACCCTGTGTTTCCCGGGCAGTTGACTCTGCTCAATCTTTGCCAGACCTTCTGCGAGAACTTCAAGGCGAAGTCAATCAACCTGTGTGAAACTGAGCCATATGCGTTGGCCAGGTCCAACCAAACCACGTGCACATCACTCTTCTCTCTCCTGGCACGCTGGATCTGCTCCCAAATCAGCGAAGAGTGCTCAATGCATCCTTGAAAGCCGGGAATTCCAGCATTTTGGCAGCCTGTATCGATGTACCCATTTGCCATGAGAAAGTTGGTCATTCAAAAAGTTGGTCTTTCCCTCTACATTCAACAAGGCAACGCTTCTGAACTGGCTGATGGTCTGAGAGTTCTGCTCCTTGGGAATGAATACAGGGACGGCTCGCTGCCACTCTGATGGGACTTGCTGCTTCCTCCAAGCTGTTTTCATTAGCTTCCAAAGTGTCTTGACTACCTGCGGGCAGTTCTTGTAGAGCTTGTAGGGAAGCCCATTCAGCCCTGGGGCTGATGCTTGCCTTCTTGATTACCTCCTCCACTTCTCGGAACTTAGGTGGAGAACTGTCGAACGGTAAAGTTGGGGGGGCTGGCCGTGGTACATACCCTGGAGAACCAAGCTGTGATGTTCGTTTGCTGTCGCTGTACTGGCTCTTGATGTGTTGCTCCAGCTCCTCCTTACTGACGTTCAGCTTGCCACTTCTCTTCTCGTCCAACAACTGCCGGGCATACTTGAAGGGATCTCTGAAAAAGTTGGTTCTCTCTTTCTCTCTTCTCTTCCTCCTTCTAATCCTCTCCACTCTCCTCAGCCTGGCGAGGTTTTGTCTGACCTTGTCCCACAGGACCTTCAGGCCTTCCTTCTCCTGAGATGCAGCCTTCCTCCAGTTCCGACGGAGCTGGCGCCTTGCTTTAATGAACTGTTCGATCTCTCTCTCTCTCTTCTTCCTTTGGCTGGGGCTGTGGGGTCTTTCTTACTGACCTCACCAAACCTCTCTCTGCATACCTCGAAGATGATGTCCCCAATGATGTTCAGTTTGCTCTCAACGCTCCCTCTCAACGCCAGCTCCAACAGTTGGCTCACGTCAGCATCCAGACTCTGCCACGCCACCCGGTCATTCGCTTTTGGCCATTTGATCTTTTTAAAAGTCCATTATATGAAAAAAAAAATACTGGAATGTTTTCCTCAAAAACCTTAATTTCTTTTCGAGTGAAGAAAGAAAGACATGGACATCTTGGATGACATCAGGGTGAGTAAATTATCAGGAAATATTTATTTGAAAGTGAACTAATCCTTTAACATGTGTTGGATATCTGTATCTACTGGTGTGTTATTTAGTGCTGTGAGCTGTCAATCATATTTGACCTCTGATCTGTGACTCTTATTTGACTGTTGATGGATTCACTTTATTTCAGTGTAAAGATGTTTTGTGTGGAGTGGAAGATTGTGAGCTTCTTATTAGCAGGAGAGTAAATATAGAAACGCTTCAGCCACAAACTGCTGACACACACAGAGACGACAAACATCCGGCAGAAGATGTTTATCCACCGACAGATCAAACCAGACACACAGATGTTTGTACAGATAAAATAAAAGAGAAAAACCATTGCAGGGTTCATTTGACGCAAAAGCCAGTAAATTACGTAATTTAGTAATTTTTGCTTGTGTTGCTACAACAAGAGTCAGAGTTAAAGGAACACACAGTAACCTGTAAATGTAATTGTTAATTTAGAGAAATTAGCATTTGGTGACCTGCTAGATTTAGTCTTGGTAAAAACTGAGTCTTTTGGTCTTTTCTTCTGAAGAAACTGAGAAGGCCTGGATCAGTGTTTTCTGAAATAATGATGAGCTTATATAACATATTATAATAGTTCAACAGTGACGGTACAAGGACTGGAAAAACTACATTTTAGTGCACAAACTTCTCCAACAAGACCAACATGAAGTCAGCACTCACAATTATTGAGGGAGTGGAGAATATATCTGATGATATTATTATACTTGCTCCAAACCAAGACACACATGATCAGAGACGACATTCAGTCTAGCGGAGGCTTGTAAATTTTATGTGACAGATCCCTAGCGGCACGTGAACCGATCATCTCTACTAGCCAATAGTAAATAAACACGAATGAACAATGTTGAAAGATACAGTCCAACTTACCGAAATATATATTCCTCATACATAATGTCGATCAAACAGTGTTTTTCAGCCGCGGAAAGGGGTCAATAAAACAGCTGGAGAACAATTATGTCACAAAACATTTACCTCAGGAAAGCCATTTAATGACCATAATATAGGCTATAGCATGTTTGTTGGTTAGAAAAAAAAGAGCTATAGAGAGTATTTTGCTAAATATGTGTACTATATTACATATTTAGTATATTTGTACTTATATCATTAAATAAAGTTGTTATTATAATAAAAACGCATTATGTTTAATTTGAGTTATTTTTAACCTTAAATAATACTACCAGCTGATAGGGCTCTCTGTATGTTTACAGCATTATGTGAGTTTTTTCATTGATATGTATGGGGTGCTGTTTGTAAAGCGGCTCACGCTGAAAATAACAGCAACATTTTGTCACATTTAGCCTCAAACAACGTTTAAAAAACTGGTATGAATTTTTGACGGTCACTTTTTAGCACATTTACAACAATATTTGTCAACTTAGAGATATTTTAAATAGTTAAATCTAAATCTAAATGTTAAATCTAAATATTAAATCTAAATCTAAATGTTAAATCTAAATCTAAATATTAAATCTAAATCTAAATCTAAATCTAAATCTTAAATCTTAAATCTAAATCTAAATCTAAATCGTATTTAGTACAGTGGTAGGAGGAAAGGTTGTTAATACAGGAACACAATTAGTTTACTGTATTTTAGTTTTTCCATTTGTATTATGGATAGCATATCAATGACCCATACCTGAAAGGAAGGAATTTAGATTTAGATTTAATATTTAGATTTAACATTTAGATTTAGATTTAGATTTAATATTTAGATGTAATATTTAGATTTAACATTTAGATTTAGATTTAACATTTAACATTTAGGTGTTACATTTAATATTTAGATTTAACTATTTAAAATATCTAAAAAAGTTGACAAATATTGTTGTAAATGTGCTAAAAAGTGACAGTCAAAAATTCATACCAGTTTTTAAACGTTGTTTGAGGCTAAATGTGACAAAATGTTGCTGTTATTTTCAGCGTGAGCCGCTTTACAAACGGCACCCCCATAGATATGCTCACACAAAAATCGCTGCAAAAGATGCTTTCCAACAGGTTTTTATCGTAGTTTTTGTCCAACTCCATTGACTTGTATTGGATGTGCTGTGAGGTACGGTATTACTACGCCGCCGGGAGAAACCACAGAAACCGAAAATTCTCGGGCCAGCAGCATTTGTCCAAATTTCAATCTTAACCATTGTATTTCATCAGAAACGATCTGAAAACAGGGCTTTAATGACCCCTGTATGTTTTAACCAGCCCGGTCTCACCCCAAAACGTCACATACTGACGGGTCTTGACCATACGGCAACATACGACGAAAAGGGTACCCCTATAACGTCAATATGAGACGAAGACATAAGCGCACCAGCAGCGCCTCCTAGCGGTACCCTAACACATACCTAAACCTACCCATAACCCGAATCGTCACACATGGACGTTAAAGGGGTACCCTTTTCGTCGTATGTTGCCGTTTGGTCAAGACCCGTCAGTATGTGACGTTTTGGGGTGAGAATGTGTTGTTTTAACATGTTGAAGACCTTTCTCAAACACAAAACAAGACCCTATTTCATCTCTGGAAGCCGGGCTAAATAAGCAAGCACTGTTACTGCATTCAGATATCAAATACAGAGATTAAAGAATACATGAAAAGAACATTTCAGTGATCACACTGGCAACTTCTATAATAAAGTAAAATCACAAATCATATTTAGAAGGAAAAATATTGATTAATACCTTGATTATAATCACTCATTACATATACATTGAAGCAGCAGTGGATTCCAATCCACCCCCTTCATCACGTGTCAGGACCCACTCGTTGTCATAATCATACTTTAGATCTAATATTGTGCACAGAAAAGCCTTAAAAACATCTAGATCTGCTTATTTTTCGACTCTCTTAGAAGAAAACAAACACAACCCTAGGTATTTATTTGATACAGTGGCTAAATTGACAAGAAATAAAGCTTCTACTTCTGAAGTATCCAAAGAGCATAGCAGTAATGCCTTTATGAATTTCTTTACTTAAAAGATTGATAATATTAGAGGAAATTAGAACTATGCAACTGTCTACTACAGTATTGCATCAGGCAGTGCATTGTAGTCTCCCTGAGGAAAAAAAATCCATTCATCCGTTGCAATAGGAGAGGAAGAATTGTCTAAACTCATTAAATCATCTGAATCAACAACATGTATGTTAGACCCTATACCGACTAAGCTACTGAAAGAATGCTTCAAGAGGTCATAGATCCTCTTCTTAATATCATTAATTCATCTTTGTCATTAGGATACGTACCAAAAACCTTTAAGCTGGCTATTATTATTGAGGTGGAGGACCATGATCTGATGGGACAAGAAAAGACAAAGATAAATAAACTATTGTGTCCAAAAAGAAATTCTGTTCACAATATAGAAGTAATACCATGTTTGTGCAGAAATTCTATAGTGAGAAAGCAAACGACCCTCCAGCTGAACAGCAAAACCAATCAGGCAGAACTAGTCGAGTCAGTGACAGAAGATACTGAGCATAAAACTCCTGATAACATGTCAGTTCAGGGTGAGCCACTAGGTGGCGCTCTGCTGAAAATGAAAAAATATACATAAAATCTGTATTCCTCCAGGGAGAGCTGGACATAATAAATGTAATAAAACATGGAGAGACTCTTGAACCTCAGAATGAGAAAACTTTACTGATAATTCAATATCACATTTGCAATCGTGCTAATGTTCAGGAAAACAACACTTATGCTCATGTGATATTGCTTAAGTTGGACTTATGACCAGTATAAAAAGTGAAAAATTAAACATCTAAAATATTGTATCCTCATATCTTGACTTTAGTGGACATTCTAACTATATTATAAAAGGCTATCAAGCTGTGAAAGCATGTACTCTCAATGTTTATCGTACTTGAAAAAAAAATCAGCCACAAACTATTAACACACACACAGCAACCACAAACATCCAGCTGTTTATCCACATGACAGATCAAACCCAAAAAAATTTTTTTTGGAGATAGGTCCAGGAGATCTTTAACGCCATCTATTAACTCTTTAACACGAACAAATAAACATTCTGTAACACAAACATAAGTAATACAACACTATAGTTAAATATAATGATCGATGGAGCATATTAAACAATTTTCTTCATGTTAGAGTGAACATCATAAATCAAGAAAAACAGCACGTCCTCGAACTGCTCCACCAATAACAGTTTACATTCACTGGACATTGTAATAGTGCAATCACTGCTCTCTTTAAATGGTTTCTCTTTTTATTCCCGTGTTTTTACCTGTAAAGCAGGATAAAGTCAGAAGAGCAGGAGAGTCGCGTCTGGTCTGTCACAGCTCCTCTGCTGATATGAGGACGCATGCGCAGTGCGCGATTCTGTATTCTCTCTTTTTTGTCCATGTATATCAATGTACATTTGTTATTTTACACATCAGCACTGCATAAAAGAAATAAAGCAGCGTAATCAGAGAATAGCAATGCTCAGAAAAAAAAAAATATATATATATAATAATTTGTGTGTATCACATGACACTATAGGCTACATTATGTTATATTACCTTGGCATTACAAAGCACAAGTAAACACTTCTGTGAGAGTGTTTCTAATACAGATGCTGAGGGAGTGACGGTGAATTAAACATCTTTCTCTCTTCTGAATCTTATCAATCTCTCTATATTTGTCTCTGTTTTTGGAAAGTCAATTAAATTGTATGTATTGTTGATGTGTTTGTGTATGTGTGTTTTACTCCAGAAAATCTGGTAGAGGCACAACATAACAATATAGTAATAATTAAACAATACTGTTTGTAGTAGTAGAAGAAGAGTATTATTATTAAATACAAACTATTTATTATTATATTATTTCATTTAATTCATATTATTTAAATAAACTATTTAACTCAATGTCAACATTTACCATGTTTAAATAATGTTTTAATAATTTTTAATAATTAAAAAAGCTGTATACAGTATGTGGTGCAATGCTAAAATATTTAAAGTTGTATTTTCCTCCAGGGGGCGCTCGACATCATAAATGTAATAAAACATGGAGAGACTCTTGAACCTCAGAGTGGGAAAACGTCATTGATAAAGACAAGCAAATACATAAACAAATATACAAAAAATATGCAAATACATACAAAAATATGCAACTATGCATTGTGCAACAATCAGTGTAACAGTCAATGAGGGTAACGTGGAGTGAAGTGGTTAGTGTAGTCTCATGTATTTTTCAGGAGTCGAATGGCTTGCGGAAAAGTCTTTTTGTCCTTGATTTCACACTTCTGTATCGTCTCCCAGACGGCAGGAGTGTGAAGAGGTTGTGTTGTGGATGTTTATTGTCCCTGATGATGATGTTGTGGGCCGTCCTGATGACCCCGCACTGTTAGCAATTTATGTAATTTTTACAATAAATTTTACAACAACATGTTGTATTCATGTTTTTATTGTAAATGCAAATGCATGATGGGAAATTTATGGACAGTCCTGTAATTGTATTGTAACTACACTGTAGAAGCATTATTTTACAGCCACCGCATAGCATTGTGGGATCGCTGCTGTTTGAATTTTGAAATTGCGCGGCCAACGGTACCAGAGAATCAAACATTTTTGGAAGAAGAACACATCTCAGGTATGAAACGTTAACATGAAATCTATTTTATAATTATATGGAAATATTAATACCGTTGATATGAGTGAGTGCTGCTGATTGTTTCGTTTGGTATATTTCAGTGACATTAGCTTCAGTGACGTTCGCCCCGAGTCGACTAAAAACAACCTGAACTGACGCAGTGAAGTGGCATCTTCTTTCTTAATCCAAGAAATGAAGGTATCTTCATTTAATTCTGTAAATTAGCTATAACTGTGATAAAAGCTGAAAATAGCATCTATGGTCAGATGTTATAACTTTACTTTGTGCTTGGCCAACCAGTGTGAAAGAGCAGTCATGTAAGCTGTCTTTATATAAAATAAACCGCGCGTGCGCAACTTAAACCAACCAGCATCGTCATTCAATATTTTTTCGGAGCCTGGGTTCTGTTGAAAGGCTTTCACTGCTCTCTTTGTCTTCAGAGAAGGCAGCAAATTATTAGTAGTATTAAAATCAAGTTAACCATTTTGTTTGTCTCAAATTATATGTGGCTGCCTGGCAGACTGTATGGAATATTAAAATAATAATAGAATTGGTGTTTGTTGTGTAATTGGTAATCCATTTGGTAATGTGTACATTTTTATTCCCTAGCCCTCTGCCACAGCTGCTGATATCCAGAGAGAGACCCTACCAAGCACACCTTGCTTAATTGTACAAGGTATATTCTTCCCTTATTTTGTTAAAAGGGTAGTTCACTTTTAAATGAAAATTACCCCATGATTTACTTACCTTCAAGCCATTCTTTCAGACAAATACAATCTGAGTTATACCAAAAAAAAAAAAAAAAAAAAACTGTTGAAGTTTGAAGCTCAAAAACGTGCATCTATCCATCATAAAAGTGCTCCACGCGGCTCTGAGGGGTTAAAATAGGCCTCCTGATGCGAAGAGTTTGTGTAAGAAAAATATCCATATTTAACACATTGCAAAGTAAATTCTAGCTTACGGCCAAATGGCCATACGCAGTCTACTTGCATTCAAAGTTCAACTTACGCAACTCACGACGTCAGAAGTAGCGTAGTGCGTCATGGCATAGTGTAAATATCAGCAGTATGTTGCATTACTCGCATAAGTTGCGCTTTAGAGTAAAATCTGTATGTTATTGTTCTTTTGGCCGGAAGCCAATACAATTGTGCATCATTTCATTTCATAAAAGTATATGAACTTTATGAAATGATTCACAATTGTATTTTAAGTTCGCGCTGAAATTTTATTTACCTTTTTTGAAATAATCCATTAAACCTGCTGAGAAACGATCGCGTGAACTAAAACGAGCAGTTAGACGCGCATGCTCTGGAAACTCATGAATATTAATGTAGGCTCCGCCCACTGCCTCCACAGATGCACAACTCCCTTTTGAACCAAATATCACGGTGCAAAATGGAGAGCGCGCGAAACTTGTCACTTGAAAGCGAAAAACAGTGTTTGAGATTTGTTGCAGCAGATTCAAGCAGCTGTAGTTATGGACTTGTATTTGTGCTAGAAACATATACAAAACATATACAAGAAATTTTCTTGAAGTGTGCAACTCTCATTGGATGAATTCACATACTGATTTGCGGATGTGCAAAATTTCTCCACGACATCACATTTCTTGATGCAGGGGTGTAAATGCGTTTTGCACCATATTCACTGCAGCAAGTGTATCAAAAATGTGCGCGCACGAGTTTCTTAATTTGTGATTTGTAGAATAGGATTTGTCCACCTGCAATGAAGAATTTGAGAATGTTTAACTGTTGTGTTGTGTTTGTGGGAGAGAAAAAAAAGTCTACAAGTTTGCAACTCTTAAAACATTTCTTTCTGTTACTTCAAATTTACTGATACACATGTGTGGCTTTTCTCTACAACTACAAATCGCACTGTCACAAGCGTTCAGTTGATTTGAATGAAATATACCTCCATAAGCAATGACTTGATATATGAAGGGATCTTAAACAATGTTTATAACTTTTCTGTAATTTACATTTTTTTGTTAGAGTTAGGGATGTCAGTAAGTCACCCCGTCCCACTTAATACAAAAACATATTACTTCTCATTTTGAGAAATAAGATTTTACACATTGCTTTGCAGGTATAAGAAAAAACTCAAATTATGCTATCCAATTTAGTGAGAAAGGGATGAGTGAGGAGAGGCATGAGAGAGGAGAGGGGATGGGGAGAGAGGGTTGATGATTGCACACATAGATATCATATAAAGGCTAGATGTCTCGTCCGCGCTGCTGGCCAATGGAGCTCGACATCCGCACACGGCGGCCATCTTAAGACAGGGTGCTCGCTCACTCATAACATGGTGCATGTACTTTTAAATAACCATAACTTGCTCAATTTTCTACCGATTTTCAAACGGTTTGGTTTGTTATAAACGTCAGAGATGTAGCTATTATACTGCATACATATGAATAATTATGTTCAAAATGTTTAAGCATTCAGAATTATAGCCACGTTAATAACGTTTGTAAGAAACCAAACCGTTTGTAAATCCGTCCAGATTTCAGCGAGATAAGAGGATTTGTGTGCGTGCTGCTCACTCACCTTAATTCACAGAGCCCTGTCCTAAGATGGCCGCCGGTGATGCCGGAAGTGACTCCGCCTTAAGACATCTAGCCTTTATATGATATCTATGATTGCACACACACACAGACACTCACTCAATCTCTCACAGGCACACACTCAGGGGTTAAAGTATTCCAGCACCGTGTCGGATCTCCGGCGTGACACAGTTGTGAAGAAATTTTCATCAGGATAGAAATTCGGAAAGGTTTATCATTTTTGAGTTCCCCAAAACCTATGGCAGCTCTCACAAAAAAAATAAAAAAAAGCCAATCAGAAGCAGAGTAGGGTGGGACTAGCTATTAACAACGTGCAGCTATCCAACAAGATGAAAGTTTTCTCTGTCTCGCAGATGCGTGATGTGCGAGTGCTTGAAAAATAGAAACAATTCCTATTTTAAAGCACGCGTGCGCCGGGTCCGCGCTGTCCGCGTTCCTGGTGTAGCCAGAATCGCTGACATCAGTTGAATCTACGAGTGCGTAGAATTCAGCGTAATACGCGCGTGTAGAGGCCCGGTGTAGCTCGGGTGTTAGAATCACGGTTTAGAGATCTTTCTATTTGTAAACAATGCTCATGAATTTAGACCTGAAAATAGATCTACCCCTCTGCATCTAATAGTCTGCTCTTTGGGAAACAGCTGAGATAATTATGAAAGTAAATTGAATGAAAATAATCATTTAAAAATATACAGGCCTATATAAAATAGGAAATCAGATTTTACCGATGCAAAGCTTTTAAAGGGAGATGCATCACGGTTTCAGCCCAATTTCTATCCGATGCACACCACTCCAGACCCTTGCATCGATCGTGCCAAGCCACAGACACACACATACTCATATAGCCTACAATGACTCTCAGTCTCACACACTCAAGCACGCACTCATTCATTCATAAAGATCCCTTAATGTTTCATGTCATGGTTATGACCATGTCATATCAGTCTTAAATGTTACCTGATATAAGTGTGTTTTTCCCCCTGTTTTCAGAGCCTTTTGCGGCATAAATCCCCAGACGGGCAGCAAGGCAGAGAAAAAACGAGGGCTGAACGCACCAGTTTGCACACTTTTGAGGAAACTGCTGGATTTTGAATTGGTGGGCAGGGGACATTAGGGGACATTAGTGGGCATGGGACATTAGAGGACATTAGTATGTTTGACAACTCATGTTCAACCAGTTTGGTACAGTAATAGATTGTTTGTTTGTGCATTGTGCACTCTGTTTTCTCACCAGTTTTAAGAGAAAAAATAAATTAAAAAAAATAAAAATACTGTGTTTTTTTTTTTTTTTTTGCAGAAGTCTGAAAGAGGACATTTATCCAAGTTACAACATTTAATTGTAATATTTACAATATTCTGTCCTGTGAAATTACAAGAAATCCCTAAAATTACAGGAAATTCCTGGCTGCTGAGTTGCCGTAAATATAACATTTTGCAGTAATATTTACAGTATTCTGTCCTGTGAAATTACAGGAAAAGTACAGTACCTTGTTGTAGTTATTTTACAATAACAGTCCTGTATACTGTTTACAGTAAATTTACGGCAACTATTAGCCAGGAATTTCCTGTAAAATTACAAGAAATGTCTAACAGTGTGGAGCTGTAAATATCCTGAAGTGATGGGAAGGCTACTCCACAAATGAACTGTGCCTATAGTGAAATTTCCTTAGCCTTCTCAAGAAGTTCAGTCACTGTTGGCGTTTCCTCAGGATCTGCTGAGTGTTTTGAGACCAGGTGAGATCCTCGCTGATGTACAATAGAGGAATTTAAAGGTTTTCATGCTCTCCATCTCTGTCTCGCCAATGTAAATTTATTTATGCTGCTCCTTCCTCCTTCCATAATTGATAATCATCTCCTTAGTCTTATGTACATTTAAGAAGAGATTATTTTCCTGATACCAGGCCATCAGTCCTGCCACCTCTCTTCTTCACTTCACTTCACTTCACTTCACTTCACTTCACTTCACTTCTCTTTATCTACTCATAAAGCACTTTAAAACTGCACCTGCAGACCAAAGTGCTGTACAATCAGCAGCATTAAAAAAACACACATAAAAACATAAAAACAATACAACTTACTATACAGATACTAGTCCAACCTCTCAAAGGCTAAAGACAAGAAGTACTTTTTAACAAGAACTTTAAAAAACATTTAAAGATGTGATCTCTCTTAGTTCTGCAACAGCACAGGCCTGATCGCCTTTTTGAGATAGAGGGACATAAAGCAATGACTTATTATTTGATCATAAAGACCTAGGTCCTTGATGAAGAGCAATAAGCTCAGATACATAAGCAGGAGACATCACATGTGTGAGAGGGTTAAAAAATGTTTTACTATAAATGTCTTTCACCAAAATTACTGGATCATCTGTCAGTAGACACTGCTTCAGACTTTTCTGATATTCAATTTTCTGAGAGCAAACCTGCACGATCGAGCTTCTGTCGAAATATGAGTGGAAAAACAGAGTTGGTCGTCAAACACAAGCCCCAGGATCCTTGCTGTCCTGGTTGGTGTTAGTGTTGTGGACCTCAGTTACACAGTGAGGTTGTGGTCAACTGATGGGTCTGTAGGAGATACAAGGATCTCCATCTTTGCACGGCTGACCTGTAGATGATGCTCCTTCATCCAGGCAGAAATGTCTGAATACAAACTGACGGGATCATCAGGTGGAAATTACAGATAGAGCTTCATGTATTCTGCATAGCAGTGGTAGGAGAAGCCACGCGCATGCATGATCATTCCCAGTGAAGCTGTGCAAATGGAGAAAAGAAGAGGAGTGAGCACTGAACCTTGAGGCACTCCAGTGACTAGATGATACCCCTCCTCTCCATGAAACCTGGAAAGATCTTTCTGTGAAGTAAAACTGAAGCCACTGAAATACCGTACCAGTGATGTCCGAGTCAGAAAGGGTGGACAGGAGGATCTGGTGCTTTGGTGTCAAAGGAAGCTGACAGGTCTAGTAGAATAAGGACAGATGATCTGGCGTTCGCTCTTTCCAACCGCAGAGTTTCAGCAGGGCGGTTTTGTGCACTTTTGAAGCCAGACTGGATGTCGTCAAATAGGTTGTTCTGTGACAAAAATGCAGAGGGTTGATAGAACACAACTCTTCCAAGAGTCTTTGACACAAAGGGAAGAAAAGAGACTGGTCTGTAGTTGAGGGTTGGCTTAGGGAAGAGACACACTAAACCCTTGCCAAAGAACTAGTGCTGATAAAGGCCGACTGTGTTGTTACAATATTTTATTCTTACAGTTTTAACTAAATGTTACACTGGTTCAGTTCTATACAGAAGAGAACATGACATTTTTCACATTGGTCTGTAGAAAAGCAGCGACGGGCCGAATGGAAATGCAATGGACTCTCTGACAGTAGATGGCGCTTATGGATCAGCAGAAATAAAGCTGTTTCACTGGTAACCTCTGAACACAATGCAGCGCTGCGCTTATAAAAACACAGTCCAGCTCCAAAGATTTCTTTAACTTCACTGTAGTTTGCCAACATACAAGCTAGCTATAGTTTCAATGTGTTATTTAGCTAACTTCTATACTTCTATGCTTTCATCTGAGGACGTTTCGCCTGATGCCTTTTTGTCATTTGACTGAGATCTGAGGATGTCCTAAAAAGTACACCATACTGGTCCCTTAAATAGTGCCATATTTAAGGGTATAGGGGGCGATTTCAGACACAGCCATGATCAAGACGATCTGCTGAAGTTCAAACTGAGCGTCAGACCGGGGAAGAATGGTGATTTAAGTGACCTTGAACTTGTCATGATTGTTGGTGCCAGACGGACTGGTCTGAGCTTTTCAGAAACTTTAGGTTACTTACGTAACCCTGGTTCTCTGATAACATGAGTGAGGTATCTTACTATGGGAAACGCCTCTGGGCATGACAGATCTGGAAGTACCAATTACACCACGTCTGTCAGTTGACAGACCAATCACGACAGTGATGCGGGAGTCCCCCTTCCAACATAAACCATTTCCAGTGGTCCCTACTTCATTCTCTGCATATCTCTTCTCCGTGCACTGCAAGGAGGGACGTGTGGTGAGATACCTCACTCATGTTATCAGAGAACCGGGGTTACGTAAGTAACCTAAAGTTCTCTTTCAAACATTCGCTCGGTATCTCACTATGGGATATAGACAACTCCCGTATTGCAGATATGCTGTCTGAAGCAGGCCTGTCAACCAACTCAGTGATGCATGTAACAAAACAATCCCCAATGAGTGTTTTTTTTTTTTTTTTATTGTTTTTTTTTTACACACTTAAGACGGAATGAGCCAGTGATGGCACAGTGACATCCAGTCTATAAAATCAGACAAATGTGTGAGGCGAAGCCCAACTTGCTGCAGCACATATGTCCTGAACTGAAACGCTCTTAAACAGTGCCCACGAGGTAGCCAAACCTCTGGTAGAATGAGCCCTCAGCCCTTCCGGAGGACAGAGACCACTGCTATTATAACCTAATATAATAGCTTCCACTACCCAGTGGGACAGGCGCTGATGGGAAATAGGTTTCCCCTTATGAGAATCAGCCCATGAAACAAACAACTGATTACTCTTCCTTAGCGCTCTTGTTCTGTCCACATAGTGACGCAACGCACGGACAGGGCACAAGCAATGAAGCCGCGCATCCTCTGACGAGAGAAAAGGCTGCGGATGGAAAGCCAGTAGATCCACCTGTTTACAGGAGAGAGCTGACTCGCTAACTTTAGGGACAAATGCTGGATTCGTTTTGAGAGTTACTCTCGAGTAGTCCATAGCGAACTGCATACAGGAGTTATGCACCGACAATGCGTGAAGTTCACTAACCCGCTTAGCGGTCGAAAGAGCCAATAATAAAGCAGCCTTTAGTGAAAGGAGCTTTAATTCAACACTCTCTATAGGCTCAAAAGGGGGCTGAGATAGTGCGTTAAGGACCACCGACAGATCCCACAGCGGAATCAGTGGCTTTGAAACCCTGTTCAAACGCTGTGCACCTCTCATAAACCTGCATACAAGCGGGTGTTGACCTACAGTGTTTCTGTCAACCCCCACATGACACGCAGAAATTGCGGCGAGATAAACCTTAACAGTTGAAAAGGCTCTGCCCTTATCCAAAAGTTCCTGCAGAAAACACAACATATCCACGACAGAACAGAGAAAAGGAAAAGGATGTCTGTGTGCGCACCATCGCTCAAACACAGCCCATTTCCGATCATATGCCGAGCGCATTGAAGCAGCTCGCGCGTTCTGAATTGTTTCAATCACCCTCGGAGGCAAACCTGTCACACTCAAGTTTAACCTCTCACGGGCCAGGCCCAAAGAGCCACCTTGTCTGGGGCTGGGTGAAAAATCTCCCCGCACGCTTGCGAGAGAAGGTCCCTGCGCAACGGGAGGGGCCAGGGCTGTGCGTAAAGGAGCTGAATTATCTCCGTTAACCACAACTTCCCTGGCCAGTTCGGGGCAATCATTATGACCGAGTGACCGTACTCTCTTATCCTTCTTAAAGTTGGAAAGATCAGACTCAGTGGAGGAAACGCATACAGTAGTGCGTTTGGCCACGGGTGTGCCAGAGCATCCACACCCATAGGCGCACCGCTTCTCGCCAGAGAGAAGAACAGAGGACACTGAGTGTTTTCGTGCGAGGCGAAGAGATCTACGGCAGCCCGGCCGAACATCTCCCACAACTGACTCACTACCTGAGGGTGGAGAGTCCATTCTCCATACTGAGGATTCCCCCTGGACAAGAGATCCGCCCCCACATTCATTATTCCCGGGATGTGGGTTGCCTGTAGTGAACGAAAATGCTTCACACCCCACAAGATTATTTTATGTGCCAGACTGTGAAGCAGATGGGAACGTGTGCCTCCCTGGCGGTTTATGTATGCCACCGCCGTTGTGTTGTCCGACCTGATCAAAATGTGGTGGTTCCTTAGGAACCGCACAAAATGATTCAGAGCCAGAAAAACTGTTAACAGTTCCAGGAAGTTTATGTGTGCGTTTTATGTGTGCGAGATCTCTCTCCGTCCCCTGGCCCGTCTGCTGCGACGGCCAGTCTATGGAGGGTTTTGCCGCCACCCTCCGGCACATTTCCAGTAGGTCGAGCTCCGCCTGAGCCGGGGAGGGTGAACCCTCGCTTAACGCGCTGTCTGGCCGAGGTGGATTTGGTGAGAGGATCGCATCTTCGTCATCATCCTCAACATCGTCCTCTAACATACGAGCAATGGCCTCGTCGTCCTCGTCATCCTCCTCTCTCACATCCGTAAGTCCTACGGATCCAAAGAGGGGAGGTAGATGCGGGGAGAATTCGTCCATGTATTCGCCCCAGCTGCAGGACGCTGGAGGCTGTTTAGCCTCCTCCGCGGGTGGCGGAGAAAAGCAGGGATCTCCCTTATTAGTGGCCGCGACATGCACTCTTCTCTCTAACACCCTCGACGGGAAGAGAGAACAGTGAGGACAGCCCTCGGGGTTAGCGAGGGCTGCCTCTGCGTGTCTCACCCCCATGCATGCGATGCATAAAGGATGAGGATCCTTGCCCGATATCATCGAGCTGCACGCACACGGGCGAGAAGTTTCTGCTTTCGGTCCGCCATTTGCAGAACTTGAAGTTGCCATAATAATAGTATCTAAGCTCACCGCAACGTGCAACTCAGAATAAAGGAATATCTAAGAGAATTCGCCGTAACACGTAAATTCTCTTAAAGTATACCAGAATCAAATAACACTGTTACAGTGGAAAAAGAAAAACCCGCTAACAAAATAGCTGCGTTCAGCGACGTACCTTGACGGCTCGTCTCAGAACCGTTAAACAACTATTTCAAGACAGGTCCTACTGAAGGATAGCTTCCAATTTGATCTTCACGGGGAAGAGATCGAAGAATGAAGTAGGGACCACTGGCAGTGGTTTATGTGGGAAGGGGGACTCCCGCATCACTGCCGTGATTGGTCTGTCAACTGACAGCCGTGGTGTAATTGGTACTTCCAGATCTGTCACGCCCAGAGGCGTTTCCCATAGTGAGATACCGAGCGAATGTTTGAAAGAGAACTGCTAATTTACTGGGGTTTTCACACACAACCATCTCTAGGGTTCACAGAGAATGGTCAGAAAAAGAGAAAATATCCAGTGAGCTGTTTTTAGTTTGAGTTCACTCCTGGTATCGTTTTTTGGTCAGTGATTAGAATAAAATATTTCTCAGTGCAGTTCTGTTTATTTTCTCTGAACACTTCAACATGTGGTTTTATTCTTCATTACGCGTTTCACAGTGTTCGTCACATAATACTTAACACAGCGCCATCTAGTGACTTTCTTGAGTAACAGACACAATCACTGGATCTCATTACAGATTCTGAGTAAATAACTCCTGATAACATGTGAGTTCAGGGTGAGCCACTAGATGGAGGTGCTGCTCCTCAGACGAGACCACATAGACAAATCACACTAGAGATTTAAAGACTTTATCGTTCCCTGTTGGAGCAAATGGAGCATCGATATGTTGTGATTATGTATTTCACTGTGATCTCAAAGCATATTATAATGTGTCCCAAATCAGTATTTTCTCGGGTTAAAGGAGAAGTTGGGGGAAGTTGTTTGTTTATTATTGTTGATAGAAGAACAAAAATAAATGAATGAGCTAATAATGTAAACATTTACAAATAATGTTTTAAATTCTATTTTAATAATGTAAAGCTTGATATGTTCTTTATAAGTCTGTATTCCTCCAGGAGTCGCTCGACTTAATAAATGAAATAAAACATGGAGAGACTCTTAAACATCAGAGTGAGAAACTTTATTGATAAAAGCAAGAAAATAGATATGACAAATATACAGCAGTAGTAAAGAGAAATCTGTGTGCCTCTTCATTCACTTTTTTTCTACCTGAGAGAAATATAATAAAGACTAACAAATACGTTTTTTTCAAAATCCCCAAAAATAAAGCTCAAATATCAAAGCTCAATAATCATCAGTATTAATTATGACACAAAAACAGAAAACACACTTGAAGAACCTTTAAAGTTCAGCGTTCTGTTTTAGATTTCAATACTTCCTGAAAAAGATGAACATATCAAGGCATAAATATATCTGACATACAATAAAATATGCAAAATCAGTTTGAGAGAAATGACATCATCAATAATGTACCTGATGTGTGAATATGTGCTTGATCTCGTTCAGCTCTTCTGGATCTGATGTCATAAACCACAATAATGACAGTAGCCACGCCCACCAGAGCAGAGAGGACCAATCGGATCACAGCTTCAGTAGGACCACAACAGTGGACAGAGTCTGAGGAATAAACACATCAAACTGAGATCAGATCAGTCAATAAACACTAATATCAGCGCTGACATCAACTAATGTTTCTGAATACACAGAAATATGATCAAATCTAATCAACAATCTTATATTCAGTTCCAAGTGAGTTTTTATACGGTCTGTCACGTCAAATTATAAAATGATTCAAACAATTCATTATGTAAATAGTAATTAAGAATATTTAAAGGAGAAGACAAATGATCTCTACTCACCATAGACAGAAACTCTGAATGATTTTGATGACAATCTTGCTGTACTCATCAGTAGTTTATAATCTCCATCATGTTCAGTTGTGGTGTTTGTGATGGTCAGAGATCCAGTTTGATTGTCCAGCTTCAGTCTGTCTCTGAATCTCCCATCAAGAACATCATCATATACAGTGATTCTGTCGTTCGGTTTATTGATTTCTGCTATTACAGTGTTTTCATCTCCAAACCTCCACTCAATCACATCATCATCCTTCATTTCAGTAAGACTAGAGTTTAGAGAGACTGAATCTCCCTCCTTCACTGACACTGACTTCACTTCATCTGTCAAACACACAGAGAACAAACAGAAACAGGATTTGCAAAGATTGATACTTTTAATTCACTTTATAATGGTTTACTAAATTGAATAGTTTAAAATGTAGTCAAAATAAACAATATAAATAACAAAAATAAAATTGTGTATGAATTCATTTACATTTTTTCATTAAACCGTTTAACTCACCAATGACAAAGAGAATGAAACCCTTGATCACAATGTTGATCTGTAGATAATAAACTCCAGCATGTTCAGTTCTGGTGTTTGTGATGGTCAGAGATCCAGTTTGATTGTTCAGCTTCAGTCTGTCTCTGAATCTCCCATCAAGAACATCATCATATACAGTGATTCTGTCGGTCTGTTTATTGATTTCAGCTATTAAAGTTTTTTCATCTCCAAACCTCCACTGAATCACATCATCATCCTTCATTTCAGTAAGATCAGAGTTTAGAGTGACTGAATCTCCCTCCTTCACTAACACCAGTCCTGAATCACCAAACACACACACACACACACACACACACACACACACACACACACACACACACACACACACACACACACACACACATAAACAGAAATGGTTTGTCACAGATTAAGACGGTCACTTGATGGTTTATAAAAGTAATTAGTTTGAAATTTAAATTTGAAATGAATATCATCATTAAACAACAGAAGCAAAATGGAGTTTGGATTAATAATTGTATCTTTGTGCTGATTAAAATATAAAACAAGTGAAACAAATATGTAACTCACCAAAGACAAAGAGTCTGAATCTCTCTCTGATCTCACTGCTGGTCAGTAGTTTAATATCTCCAGTATGTTCAGTTGTGGTGTTTGTGATGGTCAGAGATCCAGTTTGATTGTCCAGCTTCAGTCTGTCTCTGAATCTCCCATCAAGAACATCATCATATACAGTGATTCTGTCGGCCGTTACATTGATTTCAGCTATTAAAGTTTTTTCATCTCCAAACCTCCACTGAATCACATCATCATCCTTCATTTCAGTAAGATCAGAGTTTAGAGAGACTGAATCTCCCTCCATCACTGACACTGACTTCACTGCAACACTAATCACTCCTGAAGAACAAAGTTTTTCACAGATTAAAGCTATAAAATCACTTAATGTTGGTTTGATGAAGCTTCACTAAAATACGTTTTAATCATTTAAATGTGAAATTAATAATATTCTGCTGCAGCACAAATACAAAAGATGATAAATGAAAAGAGAAATAGATTTATATATGGAACAACAACAACAACAACAAAAAAACGTTTACTTTAATGTTTAATGTCACACTAAAACTAATGCTGTTGAGTATCTGAGCTTCATATTTATATTATATTAATCAATCCATGATAACTGAGTTTAGAGCTGAATTCAAACTTGATCTGACAGTAAAATCACAGATTAATTATTTCTATACGAGAAATAACAAAAACAACTGAAGTCATAAAAACACATTTAAAACTCACCAACCAAATGCCAAAAACTGTTTTTAAATAGATACAGAATAAAAAAAAAAAATAAAAAAAAAAACAAGTGTTAGTATTAATGGAACAAAAGAGTAACAAGCACCACTTAAATGTCCAGCCCGCAGAAGTCACACTTACCCTGTAACTACATGAACAAGAGTATATTTCTCCAGTATTTAAGCAAAAGTTGCAATAGTTTTAGTTCTCAGTGCATTTTTGTTAAAATAAAGTCCTGTATAAATGCACAGATATGTACCTATATTTTTTTTAAAAGCCTATATGTATTGGTATACTATTATTACAAAAAGGTTTACAGTGTCTGTTCTCGCAAAATTTCTCCCAAATATAAGATTGTTTTATCATAATAGTAGAATAAGTACCCCTTCCTTTCCAAATAACTACATTATAAATAATTTGTTAATTCTTCTGGTTATTACCCCCTTTTTATTCCTAAAACTTTACATGTTGTAGTGTCACGGTTTTGTTTTTGGGTTTGTTCATGTCATTTTTCCTTGTCTGTCATGTGATCCCTTAAGTCATGTGATCCTGCCATGTGTTCCCTTGTCTGATGTGTCAGGTTGTCATTGGTTCATTGTTTCATTGTTCACATGTGTCCCTTGTCTAGTCATTAGTCTTGTGTGTATTTAAGCCCTCATGTTTGCCATGTGTCTTTGTCAAGTATTGTTTCCTGTAACCACTGTTTGTGAGTCCATGTCCATGTCCATGTCATGTTTTTGTTTCATGTTTGGTTTTGTTTATAATAACTGCACTTGGGTTCTCATTTACACTTGCTTCCAGTGGATCTTTACGTGTAGGTACACTATAATTACTGAAAGTTACACTGTAAATTTGTTTTAAATACGCAGTTCTTTGCAGGCTGTGTCATAGAAATTAGGTAATTACATATGTTGATTGACAACCTATCCAGGGAATAGAATAGCTGAGAGTAAAAGGGGGTGGGACTTCAAATCTATAAGGCAGATACATAGGGAGTGTGACTGTGTCTGTTCCGCTCCATTAAATAAGTTCTTAGAAACAAAGTCGTTGTAAGTGAGACTTATTTGACATGGTGTCAGAAATTGTGGAGTTATAGAAATGGCGAAATTTGCTCCATCCACGAACTTCACCTTTGATAGACCTCAAGAATGGGCCGCATGGCGACAGCGCTTCATGAGGTACAGGATAGCCACGAAGCTCACGGAGGAGGATGGCGAGGTACAAGTGAGTACCCTTATATATGCCATGGGACCAGAGGCAGAAAACATTCAGCTCGTTCATGTTTGAGAGAGACGAGCATAAAAAAGACTTTGACGCCGTGCTGAGCAAGTTCAATGACTATTTCATTCCGAAAAAGAACATCATCCACGAGAGGGCGTGCTTTTACCAACGCATGTAAAGGCCGGGGGAAAAGGCAGAGATGTTCATCCGTGCACTCTACGAATTAGCAGAGAGTTGTGACTTCGGTGCACAGAAAACACAGAACATCCGAGATAAGCTTGTGGTTGGCATCAAACATAAAGAGCTTTCCAGAAAGTTGCAGCTGATGACAGACCTTACCTTAGACACGGCGGTGCTGATGGTGAGGCAGGCGGAGGACATCGCCCAGCAGGTGAGCCAACAGGAGGAAGGTGCACCAAGCAGTGTTCAGGAGGTTACACGCAGACGACCTGAAGATGGGATGAAAAGAAGCCAGCGAGAGAAAAAAAATGAATAGAATGGCCGGTGGCGGCAGGTGCGGAAAGTGTGGGGAAACGAAACATCACAATAAGGAAAAATGTCCAGCAGCAGAAACTGAGTATCAAAAATGTAAAAAGAAAGGACACTGGGAGCGTATGAGTTACTCAAGGACAGTTAATGAGGTAATAAGAGGAACACACACACAAGCAAGTGATGACGATTCATATTACCTGGGAACGGTAAGCAAAACTGGGGCCGACGACACAGAGACTTGGTTTGTGAAATTGAACGTGCAAGGCTCGCGAGTAAAAATTTAAATTGATACTGGAGCTGATGTGACCGTTATGATTGAAGAGACTTTTAACTTGCTTGGAAGTAAAGTGAAGTTGAGTCAGACACATGCGAGATATTACAGCCCGGGTGGAAGGATAATAAATAGTTTGGGACAATTTGAAACGACCACGGAGTATAAAGATAAAAGTTCAAGTTCACAATTCACGTCATGGGGGGCGACACCGTGAGCAATTTGCTAAGCAGAGAACAAGCAGTTGAGATGGGCTTAATTAAAAAAAATCGAGCAAGTCAGCACAGCATTCGGTAAACAGGGAACAATGAGAACCGAACCTGTTAAAATAAATCTAAAAGAGAATGTAGAGCCATACACAGTCCACACTGCGAGAAGAGTGCCTTTACCATTACTCTCCAAAGTTAAGGCCGAACTCCAATGAATGGAGGAGAATTGAAAAGATAACGCAACCCACGGACTGGTGCGCGCCGATGGTACCAGTGATGAAACCTAACAGGAAAGTGCGCATCTGCGTAGACTTGAAAAAACTAAACGAAAATGTAAAAAGAGAACGGTACATCCTACCCACGACTGATGAAGTTCTTGCCAAACTCGCCGGGTCCAAAATATTCTCTTCGTTGGATGCCTCAAGCAGCTTTTGGCAAATTCCCCTACATAGTGAGAGCATTCTTCTCACTACATTCATAATGCCGTTTGCTAGATATTGTTTTAAGCGCTTACCATTCGGCATTAGCATAGCACCAGAAATATTTCAGCGCAAAGTGAACAAACTCCTAGGAGGCTTAGAGGGAGTTGCAGTCTACATGGACGATCTAATCGTTCACGGCGAAACCCAAGAACAGCACGACGAGCATCTGAGGCGCGTTCTGGAGAGGAGAGAGCGCGCAGGACTCAAGCTCAACAAAGAAAAGTGTATCTTCAGACAGAAGGAGCTTTATTTCCTGGGGCACGTCATAGGCGAGAGAGGAGTCAGGCCCGACCCGAGGAAAGTAAGGGCTATTTCAGAGCTGCAAGCTCCAAGAAATGTGAGTGAACTGAAACGTGTCCTCGGGATGATAAACTACATGGGACGCTACATTCCAGATTTGGTGACAGAAGGTGGGCCACTGTATGATTTATTAAAAGAGACGGTAGCATGGACATGGGACCAGTCTCAAGAAAGCGCATTTCAAAAGCTGTCGTCGCCGACAAACACCAGCAAGCTGTATTTATTTTACCGTAACTCTTCAACCGTTTGGACTATTTCAAAACCATTCAAATTGCCCCTGACAGTAGACAACATGCGCTTTTCGGCAATATACGTCTTATTATGGTAATTTCATGCTTTCCATCTGCAAATGACAGCAGCGCGGGAAGGAAGGATTTGAACAGTGAGATACGAAGCGCGGCAGGTTAGAGTGTTTTGGATTGCATAAAATAATAAAAGAAACAAACAAATACATGGCTAAAGAAGTGTTAGACAGCAGAAGAGTGGATTAGGATGATTTTTTGTGAAATTTGGGAGGCGGATGGCCGTTACTCTTTCACATATCTTAGCATGTAGTGTGTGCATATGTGTGTGTGCCTATGAATACGTGCATTTGTATGTGTGTGTGTATGAAAAAAAGTGTCCTAAATGAAAACTGTGCAACCCATTGTCACAAAAAAATACTTGTATATATGTATTATAGTTCATTTTTCAACTTTAAAGTGTTAGTTTCTTTCGTTCATGATTTTTTCAGTTTTTTTCTAAATAAAAATCAGTAAATTTATTCTCGTTTTTTTTTTTTTTTTTTTTTTGTCCATTTAAATTCTATTTACAAACTCACCACACACAATAATGGCAAATAACTGTAATTTGTTGAAAGTTAATCTTTTTCTGAAAAAGATGACACCTTGCACATGAAGATAGCACAATGTTTTAGAATTTTACAGTCAAAAAATCTAAATATGTAAAAAACACCTATTTTAGCTTCAAGTTCTAAAGGGTTTTGCACCTGTTCTCACGTACTACGATTCAGGGAAGCCCACAGCGGTGTCAGCAGATGCGATTAGCTACGGGCTGGGAGGAGTCTTACTACAGCTGCACGGAGACAGCTGGAAGCCGGTGGCATATTGTACAAGGAGGTTAAATGAGGCAGAGACCAGGTACACGCAGATTGAAAAAGAATGCTTGGCGTCTGGGCGTGCAAGAGATTCGAGAAGTATCTCACAGGCCTGGACAGATTTCGCCTCATTACAGACCACAAGCCCCTCGTACCATTGATCAATAAAAAAGACTTGGTACACGATACCGATACGCTGTCAAAGACTTTTGATGAGACTGATGCGATTCACAGTGACCGCGGAATATGCACCTGGGAAGATATTAGTAGCTGATACACTGTCGAGAAGTTCCGATGATGCTCCGAGCAGTAGGCCTACAACGAACGAGATAGCCTGTTACGTAGACACAGTCTACGCTTACCCGTGTCACACTCAAAGTTGACACAATCTTTCATCCTGGAGCCAGCAGCTCACCTGGGATGAATACGACCAAAATTCCTTGCTGGTGTCATCTACTGTGTTTTCTCCTTTCTTATGCTGTCTTGGTTATCAACCCCCTCTATTTCCCTCACAGAGTCCCGAAGCTGCGGTTCCCTCGGTTCAGGCATTCATTAATCGGTGCCGGCGGACCTGGAGGCGAGCCAGGGAGGCACTGCTGCGAACCGGGGAATGCACCAAGAGATTGGCGGACCGTAGTCAGGCTGAAGCACCTAAATACATCTGTGGGCAAAGGGTGTGGCTCTCCACCAGGGACCTACCTCTTAGGGTGCGACGGTCTGGCTTCGGCTCCCGCAAACCTTTCACTGTGTTCACCCTGTCTTTCATGTGTCCTGCATCAAACCTTTTATTCGTTCCTCTGTTTTTCCCTCTACTGCTGTGTCTCCTCCTCCCCCCTTTGTTTGTTCCTGTCCAGCCCTGCGGCTTAGTGTTCACCTACCATTTTGGAATTGCCTCTGTTACTGGACCTTTGCCTGTACCTGGATTATTCTCTGCCCTGTTCCTTGGACTGTGTTGTTTGCTTGTTCTGATCCTGTCTGTCTCTTAACCACTCTCCTGTCTTGCCCTCTGCATTGTTGCCTTGTTGGACTGCCTACCCATTGCTGACCCTTGTCTGTCCCTGGACTATGGAATCATCTCTTCTCCCTATGCTTGGTGGCTCGGCTGCCTGATTAAATATTGTTTCCTTTTACTTTGCCCAATAAACTGTTGGAACTGCTCTGCTCTTGGGTTCTCTGTTTTCTTTCGTCCAGACGTTTCAGCACCACGCTCATTTGTGGTGCATGCTCCGAAGGGGGGAGGAGAGATGAGGCGGAACCGCAGACATCTACAGAAAGTGCCTGCGGAATGTCTAAATGCTGATTAGAAACGACAGCGAAGAGCCCGCAGAAGCTTGAAAAACTGCACATCAGCAACGCGGATCAGCCAGTGTCACAGACACCGAGTGAAACACACAAGTGACTGTAACCAGGTCCGGCAGAGTAATAAAACCAACTGTCAAACTAAATTTATAGTTAAAGTAAATTGCAAATCTATGCACGATGAATGTGTAGTGTATGTGAGTTATGCATCTTAAATTAATGCTACAGTATGTTAAATGTTTATTTGACAAAAGAGAAACTGTCATATGTTTCATTATAGTTAAAATTAATATGGGCAAGGGCTAGCTAGAAAACAAATAATTACGGTTACAACAATGTGTTTCTTTATAAAAAGTTAAAGGGGGAGGTGTCATAGAGATTAGGTAATTACATATGTTGATTGACAACCTCTCCAGGGAATAGAATAGCTGAGAGTACGAGGGGGTTGGACTTCGAATCTAGAAGGCAGATACATAGGGAGTGAGACTGTGTCTGAAAGTCATTGTAAGTGAGACTTGTTTGACAGGCTGTAATCTAAAGCAATACCAAGCAGCAGCTCAAGTTCTTACTAGATCCAGGAAGTGTGATCATATTAGCCCGGTTCTGTCAACACTGCGTTTGCTCTCTATCAAACATTGCATACATTTCAAAATCCTGATGATTACTATAAACTACTATTACTAAGATCAGAGTTTAGAGTGACTGAAATAAACAATACCATAAAACAATACCTGAAAAAAAATTTGTTTAATTTAATTTTGTCATTAAAAACAGGTGAAACCAAAAGGCTATTTAACCCTTTCACGCGTGATTCTGACTGGATGAGGTTTTTTTAAGGTGACACTAATTTTAGAAGGTTTCTCCATTATTGTTTCCATGGCGAACCGTCATGATCTTGATTTGAAATGTGAGATGGCGCCGCCATGTTTGTTTGCGCCGCAGTTCAAATTGTCTGAAGAGTTTGAATCTGACAGTTATGTGACATCACTGAACATTCCAAATCCCAAATGTGGGACCATATCGCTAAAAAGGTTTACTCACTGCGGACATAGAGATCGAAACTCTTGATCGCACTGTTGATCTGTAGTTGATAACCTCCATCATGTTCAGTTGTGATGTTTGTGATGGTCAGAGATCCAGTTTGATTGTCCAGCTTCAGTCTGTCTCTGAATCTCCCATCAAGAACATTATCATATACAATGATTCTGTCGGCCGTTACATTGATTTCAGCTATTACAGTGTTTTCATCTCCAAACTTCCACTGAATCACATCATCATCCTTCATTTCAGTAAGATCAGAGTTTAGAGAGACTGAATCTCCCTCCATCACTGACACTAACTTCACTGCAGCACTAAACACACCTGAAGAACAGAGTTTTTCACAAATTAAAGCTTTAAAATCTCTTGATGTTGGTTTGGTGAAGCTTCACTAAAATACTTTTAATCATTTAAATGTGAAGTGATTAATATTCTGCAGCAGTTCAAAGACAAAAGATGAGGAATGAAAATTAGAAATAATTAAACAGTTTTATATAATCAATAACTGCATTAAAAAGAGTGACTTTAATCTCAAATAAGAGTGTTTTCTCTCAGCAAAATCACACATTATTTGTTTCTATACGGGAATAACAGTAAATGTTAATCCTTTCTGACTAATTTAACCAGTAATTTATCACATCAGAACAGAAACAACTGAAACCAGAAAAACACATTTAAAACTCACCATCCAGACGCCACAAACACAAACAGAGCAACACTAATTTGAGAAACATTTTCTTCATCGGTTCACTGAAAAAACCCATGATAGCAACCCTTAAAATGTCTGAAAACACTTGCTATGAAACACGACTGAACTGTGATATTTATCTGGTTGTATGTGAATCCTCCCCCAACCTCAGTTAGTTTCCGCTCACACATCCGTCTCCTTTAACATCACGAAAATCAACAAGCTTTTGCTGATCTTACATTTTCAAATGAATTCTGGCCCTTAATGATGACTAATAGCAGAAGAGTTAAATATTGGATTAGATATCTGTATCTACTGGTGTGTTATTTAGTGCTGTGAGCTGTCAATCATATTTGACCTCTGACCTGTGACTCTTATTTGACTGTTGATGGATTCACTTTATTTCAGTGTAAAGATGTTTTGTGTGGAGTGGAAGATTGTGAGCTTCTTATTAGCAGGAGAGGAAATAAAGAAACGCTTCAGCCACAAACTACTGACACACACAGAGACGACAAACATCCAGCAGAAGCTGTTTATCCACCGACAGATCAAACCAGACACACAGATGTTTGTACAGATAAAATAAAAGAGAAAAACCATTGCAGGGTTAATTTGACGCAAAAGCCAGTAAATTACGTAATTTAGTAATTGTTTGCTTGTGTTGCTACAACAAGAGTCAGAGTTAAAGAAACACACAGTAACCTGTAAATGTAATTGTTCATTTAGAGAAATTAGCATTTGGTGACCTGCTAGATTTAGTCTTGGTAAAAACTGAGTCTTTTGGTCTTTTCTTCTGAAGAAACTGAGAAGGCCTGGATCAGTGTTTTCTGAAATAATGATGAGCTTATATAACATATTATAATAGTTCGACAGTGACGGTACAAGGACTGCACTGTAAAAAAATGTACTGCTATTTACTTTAAAAAATGATGGTAACAATATTACACATAATATTTTTGAGTAGTTAAAGCTTGATTTCATTCATGGAATCTACCTATCAAAACTTTAACATAATAGAAACTCTTTCAAATGTCAAACATACCTGAACATTAAACATTAACAGATGTTTCCCTTTACTCAAAAACACATGAAATAACACTTAATTTCAAGATTTACTCTCCATTTCCAGCCATGTGCAAAGCATGCTGGGAACAAATAATGGTGTCTCTAAATAAAACCGCGTAAATGAGTTAATTCTCTTAAAATAAATAGGTAGCCCCTTTTCCTTAATTTTATGAGGTTTATCAGTTCCTCAATTCAAGCCTTAAAATTGTGTATGTTTCCTTAAAAAAATAAATAGGAAAATGCATCTCTTGGTGTTATTAGTGAAATGTTCTCAATATATATATTTTTTTTAATAAAACACTGAACCACAATTTTCTTAATAAAATATACATAATATTTTTAATGATCACCTCAAATTCCTCTGATGATATTATTATACTTGCTCCAAACCAAGAGACACATGATCAGAGACGACATGCAGTCTAGCGGAGGCTCGTAGACTGTGGATGGACACTCAACATAATACAATGTGAACAAGCTAATGTTAATGGGAATGCTGGTTTCTGAAAAGGGGATTGACCGACCGCTGAAAGGGTTCATGCTGTGGTTGAGGGCAGAGAACCAGAGAAACACAGAAGTATAAGTGCCTTAAAACAGAAATCAAGCATTCTGCGTTAGTTCGGACAGGCCTCGTAGTCAAGCTCCACTATCAGCTGATTGGCTAAATTCCAACCCCGCCCATATCAGCTGATCTGATTCCTATGCACTCAATTGGCAACTCTTAAACAGGGCACTTTACTTAAACACAGCTTCAGTCTGCCTGATAGTCAGCTTCACTGCATACTGCTTTTCAATCAAGATAGGCGAAACCGTCTTTCTTATGCTTTATCACTATGCGTTTTTGTCGGTCTGCTTTATCAATTCATTATGAAGTAACCATACACAAGGTTTAATTCACGTGTCATTCAGTGAAATACTAAGCATATAAGAAGCTGGCCAATATGAATTATTGCATTTATACAGCAGCAAGCAGACAATGTTGCCATGAGGATACAGAGACAAAGCTTTGCTGAACTCTTTAAAGTCAAACAGGCTTTGCTTTGGTATTGGCATATCAAACAGAGCTACAGTAATTCCTAGATTTTGTACAGCAGCATGTATACAAATTCAGACCGCATGTTAGCGAATATCATCAGCAATAGATCGCTAGCAGATTTTGCGGTTTTGTAGACACTGTGTGTTTGCTCAATTATTTGCACATTACCATGATTTATTATGCAAACAATGTAATCTCCTATTTTCATAGGAAGTTCACGAGCAGCTGCATTTTCAGCAGAATTATATCTGGGCATATACTATTTCATAATATGGGACGAACATCGATTTATGATAATGTTGGACACGTTATCATCAGCTTATTAGTAGACTTCACTGCTGTCACGCGAGAATGATAATTATGAAGCGATCATGTTATGTTCGTGTAAGAAAAATATCCATATTTAAAACTTTATCATCTAAAATAACTAGCTTCCGGCAGACGGCCGTATGTACGCAAGTCGACTTACACCAAAAGAGTAACATTGACGATGTATGACAGAGGATGTAGGAGTAGCGTAAGCTTTGACGTCTCTCACGGTTCAAACAAACAGGGCTGGGCAACAGCCTTCTCTACTAAAAGCGGCTTCTAAAACTGCAGCTTCCTCCACTCCTGTCTCTACACTGAAGGCCATGGGGCAATGGTCTTCAGATGCTTATGAACATGTCCAACGTCCCAATGCTCGAGCCATCCTTGAGAAAAGCTATGAGTGCTACTCCCTGATCTGTGGCTTGAAAACTAATATTATGGCTTCAGTAGCTATTGGGCCTAGGGTTGCCAACTTCAGAAAAGAAAAATGCGGGACAATCATGGTTCTTTACAGGAAAATAAAGGACATTCAAAATATTTGTACTATATCACACAGTAGGCCTATATGTCATTTCATGTTCATATGTGTTTACAATTTTCTCAGATATAAACACATTTGTTTTGCTTAACCTATTTATGTAGAATTTAATTCTAAAATAAATTTTAAGGTCACACAAAAAAGTCACATTACACACAAACCCTAGTTCAAAATAATAGCATTTATCTGAAATAGAAAGCTTTTGAAACATTATAGCCTACACTATATTTTAAAGAAATTAAAGAAAGTAATAGCATACTTTTCCCTGAGGAAGATTTCATGTTTTCTTGCATGGCTGGATATTGGACTCATGAACAATAATCACGTTGTTTGAATTCACCAAAACTGATTTGCCGAAATCAAACCCGGCCGGACAGTAAAAGGGATTTGCTGTTAGCGCGAGTCCGGAAACCCCGGCTCGAACCGGGATCGACCAGACAGCAGCGGATTCTGTTCACAAATGAAACAATAATTTGTCCCAAAAGAATAATTCATTCTCAATTTAGACTCAAAGTTTGTTATTCGTATGGTCTGATGCGCGTGAGTGTGGGCTGTGATTGGATGATGCGGTGTCGTGATCATTCTCAAGTGTCGTGTTGCGGTTGTATCAGTCAGTGGTTAGATCAGTGTAGCAGTCTATTTAATCGCGACAAGGCAGGTCCCGTACGGGACAAATAAATTAGACCCAAAATATGGGCCTTCAGTGGTGTCATACCTGAATTAATCCACCGCTTAATACGTGTTTAATAGCGCACAGACTCTTTATGCTTGTGAAATTGCTGTTTTATTTTTCACCGGCAGTTATAGGGTTAGTGCGGTGAGTTCGGGGAAGGCTGTTTTTTACACAAAATCCATCCTATTTCTTTCCTCAAGAAGACTTCAATTACAATTGTTGTACAAGTTATCTGTGCGTTTCAGTTCCAACAATGAGTTTTGGACTTTTGCCTTCAAAATCAGATATGGCATACATTACAGTCAGTTAATTCAGTTTTTACCGGGACAGATCGAATAGTGTTCTGTGACTCTGCGTTAAGCTGGATTTTTTTCCCGGTAGGTTTAAAACTGCTGGGAGTCGAGGAGGGAGAGAAACATTAATTTATGGGTTGAAAATTCCAATACTGTGTACGGGTATTTTCCGTTGACGCGAGAGGCAGTGTTGAACAAGGCAGCAACCGCATCTGATAGTTAGGGGTGGAATTAGGAAAATTCTTCGGAATTTGAATGTTTAATCAAAACGCCAGGGAACACCTCAAAGTCTGCAAAAGCCAGAAGAGAGGCCTGGCAAAAAGTAGCAGACAATTTAAATCCGTAAGAAGTGGCCATGTTAGATGTTTTTATCACTTATTAGCCTATATTTTTGTATTTTAATTGTTGCATAATTACTTTGTTCATTGTAATGTCAGTCACCACACTAGAACATGGGAACAAATAAAAGTGAAGTACAAAAATATTCTACATAATGGTAATTTTTTGTTATATTATAGTCTCTTTTATAAAAGGCACTGTTAAATAAATGGTTGTCTGTTTATAAAAGCAACCAAGAAAAAGATCTTAGTAGACTACACTGTAAAATAATTTTTGCTACATTAAATTAAGGCCGTATAGTCATTTCAACTGTTAAATCTTGAGTAATGATGAATTGCTTTGACTTGTGAAAGTGAAAACTGATAAACTTATGTTAATGTAAACATATTTTGCCATGAGTTATTGATCACATTTTTCCTGAGTGTAGTTCATTGTAATGACATTGTGTTTTCCTGTTTTGTGCACTTTTACATAATACACCAACACTTGTATCTGTTCCCAAGAAAGTGGTGCTGAAATATGTGCAGTAAGTGGACATTTTCTAACTTTCCAAAGGAAAGAAAGTATAAGACTTTGTAATGTCCATTTGTTTCCATTTCACTGGACAGTGAATAAACCCTCTCAGATAACTGTCATATGGAGGAACTAGCCTACCTGCAAGTGCATACATAACTTTACTTAATTTATACTTGTATGCTTTATGGCTGCAATATAAGTTGCAGGATTCCACATCTACAGAAAGGCCTACAGAAGAGTCAGCACAGACAGAGGAGACATAGGCCTACAGGTGGGCAGTGTATAGACAACTTTTCCTTTTTATTTGTTGCATGAGGCATGTGTCTAATATCTCTTGTTGCAGGCACTTGACCACTGGCTTTTCTTTACAAAGAACAATTGAAATAAAACTCAAGGAACTAAGCATATTTGTCTTTTATTAAACATTTAATGAAAAGTTTTTTGTTTTTTTTGGGCAATGTTGTGTAATATGGCACATGCAACAATGTCACAGGCCCTGTCAGGTGACCAACCCTCAGAATTTTCAGACACTGAAATCTTCCCTTTAGTTAGCCAAGGTTAATTTCATTGTGTGCCCTTGTCCTGGCTAGAGCTGCACTGTAACTGGTTTGGGTCAGGGAATGGGGTCATAAAACACCTGTCTGCAGGCAGGAACATGTCATAATCACCTATGAAGAAATGCAGTTCTGTTAGGATCAGCATAAGTGTATGTAATACAGTGAGCTTGGTATTTAATTGTGGAACTTTCCTTACCACTTTCAAATAATGTGCATAAATGTGAATCTCTGAAAATTCTTAAGTCATGCACAGATCCTGGCCAATTTGCTTTCACATTTGTGATATGGAAGATTTTAGTCAACTGCCTTTTTTATTTGATATAATATTACTAATCTGGAATAAGAATCACAGTAGTAACTGGGCTGCACATTTACATTGTGAACCCCCTTTCTGTTCACATAATCCCCTTCATTGAGGCCTTGATGGCAGTCTATGGTCTAGCAGTCTATGGTACCAATCACGTTAGTGAAGCCTGAGTGACATACTGTAATCGGCATGGTCATGATTTTATGATCTTCATAAAAAAATATGATAGCCTAAAAAAAAAAAAAAAAATGCTTTAAAAAAACTGCTTTACAACATTGGGTCTTAAAAACCTAAAACTGTTTTTTTAAACCTAAAAGCGCCAGGTAAACTCCGAATGACACGACAGACAGCACTTCCCATCAAGTTCTCCGCATCTCCAATAGTGTAAAGGAAAGAGCCACTCGCAAATAATCTTAGGGCAATGCAAACAGTTTGTGCTGTAGTTAAAGCCCGACTCCGACTAGTCGAAAATAAATGTGCGTTTCCAACAAATTAATAATGTAAACGACAATCTCACGAGTCACGAGAAAAAATATAAATCTCAGAAAGTGCACTATCGCGCTGCGCTGGACTTCCCGTATCAGCTCCGCTTATGAGCCGCAGTCTAATCCTGTTTACATGAAATAAGCCTGCTCACGAGCTGGTTCAAGCTTGCGCACCTGTTGCTATGACAGCAAGTCTAGGATGAGCGTCGAAGAACCAAACAATCCAAGATCATGTCAAATCGTCAACAATCAAATCCAGCTAACTGAGTTAGCGACGTACCCAAGAACGGGCCCCAGGTGATTTGTTCAAACATAATTCCACACAGAACTCAACACTCCAGACCCCAAATCACCAATCCAGAGCCATAAAATCCAGGCTCCAGCCAGTCTACGCTGAGAACTTTATGGCCATGCATCCAACTAAAGGAAGAACGTTGTCAATGTTAGATGATTTGGAAAAAGACTGATTTGTTCAGAGATGGCAAACTCAGAGCCCGATCAAGATAAGGTTGCTTGATCCCACGACAGATACACAAAACAGACCTCCTTCTTCTTAAGGAACTCTGAATGACCCCAAGGTTGAAATCTCTTAAAAACCACAGAGACTGAGACTTTACCTATAAAAATACATAAAATCATCCCAAAACAATTCTCGATGGACTTATAATCAAACATCGTGCAACTGCATAATCCTATATTGTGTCTACCAACCTATATGTGTGTCTAATATGCTTAGATCCCATATAAGTCATGTAATGGTTATAACTGTTAGATGTTTGAATGAAAGTGTGTCTCGTTTCCTATCAGTATGATCGTATGTTCTTGATTCAAAAGATGGCTTGATTGAAATCTGTGTAAAATGTTTTGTATTCTTGTAATAGTAATGATGTCTAAACTGTGGCCTCTGTACTCTCTGCTAGTGCTGGAGAGTAAGGAGATCACAGATAACGCATGATTTACGATGAGAAGTGAAGAAAATGCCACCTCTCAAATAAAGACAGTGTCTAAAGTTAAGTTTTGCGGCAAAGTTTCGGTCCACGATTCGACTGCAAAGTCTGCTTTCCAGCTTCAAAGACTTTCCATTCATCCGCCAGCACACCACGTGATTGGCCTACCCATCTATATCCAGGCACGAGGAGACGCCAGCCAACGAACCTGGGAAACGCCTTGCACACCGACAAAGGGAATCCCCAAAAAGCAAAGACAAGTAAGTAGCTTCCAGACTCTTAAACTGAACTGGTGCATTGATATAGATTTAATAACCCGCCTAAGAAACGATAGAAGGGTTAAATTAATGGTTGATGGTTCGTTCAGGTCATGTCTTATAAGTGCATATAGAAACTTGGGATTTCATCATCTTACTCTTAAAACGTAGCCTAGAAATCTAGACGCACCCTAGCGGCAGCAAAATGTATTTTGCAGCCAGGGCAGTCTAGCAACTGTCCATTGACTTTCGAGCTGCAAAAACCTAAATCGGGTCAGGCCAATCACGTTGTGTATAGAGTAGGCGGGGCGGGCTTAACATACGACGACAGAGTGAACTTGCGACGGTTACCTGCCACTTGAAAACAAAGAATGGCGGCTGCTGGCGAACATCTTTCGAATCGGCTTTGTCCGCGACTCTGGAGGACTTGGAGTAAAGTTTTTCTTTGAGAAAAGAGCATAGAACAGCACTGAAGTCATTCTTTAAAAAAGGAAGATGTGTTCGTAGTTTCCCGGCCAGATATGGCAAAAGTTGAATCTATCAACTAGCGCCGCTGTTGGGAAAACGCTCTGGTTGGTTGAAGCGCTGTCCTATTGCGTGCAGAGGGAATTTGAAAGACAGCCGTTTATCCCGCCCCTCGGATTGAGCGTGTCTATGGTGAGTTGCCAGACCCAACATCTTGATGTAGGTCTGGCTTGCCAGGCTACTTAAAACTCATTCATTCCTCACTCTCTTTCTTGCTGCAACTTGTATGAATGTGTGCGTGTGTTTGTGTTAGATATTAGTTTTATGTGTTAGAATAATCAATAAAAGTCTTGTTTGTATTTTAAAGAGAAGTGTTACTTGTGTTATGTGCTTACGAATTTAATGTCTTAAACTGCTGATCTAAGTTACCTTGCTAATAAATAGTGTTTCACTATAGTTTGGATATTTATATCCGCTGCAGAGCTGATAGTTGCCGCGGTTCAAATGAACCCTGGACGAGTCATTTGCTCGGCTGTAATAAGTGATTCTTTAAATTAATTAATAATTCATTTTGAGCTAAATTGACCTGTCAGAATCACTAAATTATGTTACAGACGTGTGACCTTTCCAACGTGATAACGCATCTCAGAGATGGTACACGATGGGCATTTGAGGTTAAAAAGTATATAATTAGATAAGACCCTTATTTCTCGGCTGGGATCGTGTCAAGCCTCTGAAGCTGCATTGAGACTGACATTTGAACCTTCAAACCGTAAAAAAAAACCATTTAATTAAAAATTAAATTAACAAATGATAGAAAATCCAAACCCTTTTCAGGCATAGTCTTACTAAATAAGTCCTTAAGTGAAATAGGTGTCATTTACACTGGGGACGCTGGGGACATGTCCCCACCACTTTTTGAAATGGCTGATTTTGTCCCCACCACTTTTTGAAAGCATTTGGTTAAAATGTTCTGAAAAATCAAGCGAACCAAGAAATGTTAAAGGTTTATTTGCACAAAATAAAACATCCAATGCAGTTTAGATACAGAAAGAAACAATGTACATTGTCCAAAAAAAGTAACTTTAACAAAATAAACTAATTAGGCCTACTATTTAAAATGACCCAAAAACATGCATGCGCCGATCAGTAACTTGAACAAATTCTTGACACAGTTTCTTCTTGTCCAAGTTAGAAATTCTCTCTCTGTGAACATGACAAACAGCCACACTGTTGAGTCATACAGTGTTGCCACATTGGGCGGGTTTCCGTCCAATTGACCCTTCGCAAAACCACGCCCCGAACACGCAGATTGGCTACTGACCAATGTCAGTCTTATATTGAACTCTACGTTTAGCTAGCTACACAGAGGCTGCGTGGTCTGTAAACAACAGCCGGTTCTCGACCCTCAAGTGGGAAGTTAGCTAACGTTAGTTAGAAATTCCATGGGACTACCGCTCCTTTCCAGCTTCATGGATTTGCGCTCTGGCCTGAGCAGGAATGGATGGACATGATGCACTACGTTCAAACCTCGAAGTGTTGGGGAGGAGGTTTCATTGATCCATGTATTAGCCGGCTAACATCGTTAGTTCTTCTTGAAGTTTTAACATTTTTCAACTTTAAGAGAAGATGTTGATCAACAGTACAGGTAGGGGAGTTTTTATATAGCATATATTTGCACTGTGATTGATTTTGTTAATTGTAGCCGATTAAGTAATTTACAGATCAATAAAAAAAACTGGCTTTGTGTGTGTGTGTGTGTGCGCGTGTGTGTGTGTGCGCATTCGTGCGTGTGCGTGCGAGAGAGAGAGGGCCTGCGTGCCATCTTATAGTTTTAAAATAGTTTGGATTTTAGTGTGGGTTTTTTTGTGGCATTCATAAAGACAGTATTTATCACGGCACTTTATATTGGTTACGCTGCGATGTGCGATGGCAGAGGAGGATTTCACATTTTGTGGATTTGGTTCTGCACCATACTGTAGAAAACAGCAGCGCGTTAAGTCAATGATTACAATGAAATTCATTACATATGTAAAAGAAAACACACCATAAGCATACAACGCAACATATCTGCATCAAATAACACCAGATAAAATTAAAACAATGTGGGATTTGCAACCAACATAGAATGCAGTGCACTGTTCGGTTGAGCTGGTGTTGCAGGGACTGTTACAAGTGCAGTCGACATTGTTGAGGGTTTTATGCTGAGTATTTTCCTGTCGTTGACTGGCCTACGCTATGCCCATTTTTGATGCGCCGTTATTCAATATTTTTCCCGTCCTGCTGTAATGTTTTTTCATCTGATCTTTTGTCCCCACCACTTTTCAAAACAAACTGACGCCCCTGGAAATAACTTCATAAAAGATCATTCTACTTAAACCCATGACAGTCCAATGATATGTTTAACAGAGAGGGGAATCTTACAAATAATGCATAAAGTTGGGTCTTCACCTTTATGCAAAAAAGCATGAGTCAAACTTGTATGACCCATACGGCACTTGATCAGATCTAGTTTTAAGAGTGATTAAAAGTCTGTTTGAATATTCCAGATGAATTTCATATCTGGAGGCGGAGACACTGCATATTACATCAAACCAAAAATTATTCAGACACCAGCTGGGGCCGGTTGCATAAACTGCTTAGACTAGTCTAAAAAGTTAATCATCCAGTGTTTTTCTTTGAAACTGTTGATACATTTTTAAAGTCAGTTACATAAAAATTGGATTGGATTAGTCCAATCCAATGTGGATTAGTCTATTTTGATAGGATTTTTCTTCATATAATGGACTTCAATGGCAACCAACGGTTTGAAGGTTCAAATGTCAGTCTCAATGCAGCTTCAATGTCTCGACACGATCCCAGTCAGGGGGTTTTATATAGCGAAACGATCGGTAACTTTCCAATGTGATGACGCAATGCGTGGCATTCAGAGATGGTACACAATGAGCATTTGTGCTTAAAAAGTATATATAATTTATTTATTTATTTTTAATGACCGATCGTTTCGCTATATAAAACCCTTATTTCTCGACTGGGATTGTGCCGAGACTTTGAAGCTGCATTGAGACTGACATTTGAACCTTCTTTGAACATTGGAATATTTGGTTGCAATTGAAGTCCATTCTGTGTAGAAAAATCCTGGAATGTTTTCCTCAAAAACCTTCATTTCTTTTCGAGTGAAGAAAGAAAGACATGGACATCTTGGATGACATCGGGGTGAGTAAATTATCAGGAAATTTTTATTTGAAAGTAAACTAATCCTTTAACATGTGTTGGTCCATACTGGTATAATTCTGTAGCAAAATGGAAGACAACTGAAGCCATTCATTTAAATACATTTAAAACTCAACAAACAGAACTAAACGAATTTTAGAAACATTTTATTCATTGGTTTTCTAAAAAAACAAAAACATAATAGCAACCCTTAAAATGTCTAAAAACACTTGCTATCAAAAACGACTGAACTGAGATATTTATCTGGTTGTGTGTGAATCCTCCCCCAAACTCAGTTAGTTTCCGCTCACACATCCGTCTCCTTTAACATCACGAAAATCAACAAGCTTTTGCTGATCTTACATTTTCAAATGAATTCTGGCCCTGAATGAAAACTAATAGCAGAAGAGTGAAATATTGGATTAGATATCTGTATCTACTGGTGTGTTATTTAGTGCTGTGAGCTGTCAATCATATTTGACCTCTGACCTGTGACTCTTATTTGACTGTTGATGGATTCACTTTATTTCAGTGTAAAGATGTTTTGTGTGGAGTGGAATGACTCAAAAGCTCTAAATCACATGTATAATGTGTGATTGTGCTGTTACTACAACATTCACGAGTGAACATTAATGCAAACATACAGTAACCTGTAAATGTAATCGTTCATTTAGAGAAATATAATTTGGTTACCAGAAAGTTTTGGTCTTTGGAAAATTTTGTGAGAAAAGCTTGAGTTCATTATCAGATAGTTTGATTGCAGACTTTGGTATTTTGGTGAATCTGAGCAAAATAACTCTTTTAAAACTCTAGTTGAAACACGTGCTTATCTAAGTGCTAAAGCATGCTATTATCGGCATAAAAAAGGACGTTTTTGTAACTCAAGCATACAATGTCCAATCTCCCTCACACTTCACACGTTTAATAAATGCCCTGGCCTGAAGACACATACATGCCTAAATGTAGTTATAGACATAGCGCCACCAGCTGGCCAGTGCTAACTGAAGCGTCACATTGAAATTCTCGCCTAACAGCTTCTGTCAACATAAAGTCCGCCTTCTGGCCCCTATCTTCACACAGATCTTCAACAGATCACTAGAGCTGTATGAAGTTTCTTCCTGCTTCAAATGCTCCACCATCATCCCCGTCCCAAAGAAACCCAAAATCACTGTACTGAATGACTACTGACCTGTTGCCTTAACATCTGTGGTCATGAAGTAATTTGAAAGACTGGTGCTGGCCAACCTGGATGACCTCACTGGACCCTTGCTGGACAGTTTGCTTATCGAGCAAACAGGTCTGTGGATGATGCAGTCAACCAAACATCCTCCTGTCCAAATGAACCCAGCTCCCTGTGCCCGCCTCCATCTGTCAGTGGATCACCAGCTTCCTGACCGACAGGCAAAATCCTCATCCAGCACCTGCATAATCAGCACTGGCGCCCCCCAGGGGTGTGTTCTCTCCACTGCTCTTCTCCCTGTACACCAAAGACTGCACCGCAAAAGAACCCTCTGTCAAACTCCTGAAGTTTGCAGACGACACCACACTTATCGGCCTCATCCAAGACGGTGACGAGTCTGCCTACAGACTGGAGGTTGAACAGCTGGTGTCTGGTGCAGTTTTAACAACCTTGAGCTTGATGGAGCTCCACTTCCAGGACGAGGGGCAGCTCTGTTCTCAGGCGGGGGGTAGCTCTCCGTCTGCGGGGGACTCACACTATTTCTCCGCGGTCGATGGTGGTGATTCGGGCTCTGGGTCTGGCTGTGTTCTGGATCGGGGAAGACGCTCTCCAGACACCAGATGATGGCTTCTTTCCAGTTCTGACCGGTGGTGTCTGGGAGGTCGACGGGATGATGGTAGTTTACCCTGATCCAGAACAGTGACTCCAGGGTCTCATCGTCGTAGGGGCTGGTGATGGCGAGATAAAAAAACTTAAGGAAAAAGACAAAAAAAATCTGTGCTCTCAAGAGCCACAGCAGCAAATCGAGCTGCATAATCCACATCTTGATTCGGTCTTCTGTCACGGGTGTGTGCATGCAGTTGAAGACAATGTCTTTGTTCCAGACAAAGTTTAGTAGTAAATCCCAAAAGGCAGACAAACAGACAGACAGATAGTGCAGACTGACAGACTGTAAAGGGAGAACTTAAATAGTGACTCAAACAAGATGATTAATGACACAAAGCTGATGCAAACAAACAAGGAACACAGAAGATGAATGAAAACAAACTAAAAGTCCATGAAAACTAAACACACTGAACATACTGTGACAATAATGTTGATATTGTTTTGAATACAACTTGCCACTTACAACTTAAATTAAAAAATAAATAAATGATACTTAAAATATGACACTAAAACTACCAGTATGTGGCGGCAAGTCACTGTCTTAATGAATAAGTCACTGAATAATTAATTCAGCCGATTCGTTCAAAACAACCGACTGATTCAGGAACGAAGCAAGTGACTGCATTTAATAATGGGTCTTTGAATCATCTTTGATTCACCCAATTTGTTAAAAAATGCAGATTCAAACAAAACACTGCTGTGTGTGAATTTCTCAGAGACGCGTGACTGCTCTTCTGTGGATTTGTTTGTAGCCTATATGATATAACTATATTCTTTGTGAAACAGAGCAAAAACAGACAATATTGTGTCTAAGATGTAATATTGTGTCTAAGACTGTTAACTTTTTGTTTGTTGAACTTTTACATAAAATCAGTATCACATTTACAATCATGCTGATGTTCAGGAAAAACAGCACTCTTTCTCGTGTGGAATTGCCTAACAGGGTCTTACGACATAAGTGTAAAAAGATATGAAAAGTCATCCAGATATTTTCCTCATATCTTGATGTTTGGGGGAATTCACACTGCATTATAATAGGCTATATCACGCAGTGAAAGCGTGCACTCTTAAATTGCACAAGCAGGATTTTATCATACTTAGAGAAAAAAAAAACGTTCTACAAACATCCAGCAGAAGCTGTTTATCCACCCAACAGATCTAACCACATTTCTTTAGAGATAAAACTAAGACGAAAACCATTGCAGCATCCATTTTGATCCTGAAACCAGTGAATAACATTTATAATGTTTGCCTGCATTGTTACAACAAAATTAATCAGCGAATAATAATGAGAAAACACAATAACCTATATAATTGTTCATTTAGAGAAATTTGCATTTGGTTACCAGAGAGATTTGGTGTTTGGAAAATTTTATCAAGAAATACTTGTTTACAAAGAGATCTCTTTTTTTGCAGACTTCACCACAATTTGGCAAATCTGAGTAAAAAAACTAACACATGTTCCTTATCAATACGGTTCAATCGTACTGCGTCATACATTCTGCCATAGGATCGGCGCTCTGCAAGCGGATTGACAGCAGTCTGCACTCGAGCTGATTCAGCGATCTCCCCTGTGGCCATTCTGCATTTCTAAAAGAGCAAATTTCATGCGCCGTTGTTGCAAATACTGCACCACAAGTGTGGCACGTTCAGGGCACCCCTGCACACATTTGATGAGCACAGTGAGTGCATCACCTGTCTGGGGAAATCCCACACAGAAGCTGCGCTCACTGAGACGAGCTGTTCTCACTGCAAGAGTATGAGTCTCACCTCTCTCTGCTCGCGGACCGCTTAATTTTCAGACAATGGTCCCGCCCCCACGCTCTCCTGTTCTCTTCCTCCCAGGAACCTCGGAGGAAAAAACAGCAGAGCCAGAGGACTGAGAGATCAGGCACAAGTAAGCTCACGTCGGCACAGTTCCCGTGTGCCTCACTCTCCCCAAGAGAATTCTCAGGTGCTCTACTACCGCGCAGTCAAGCGCCCCCTTCTGGTATGAGCGGCCTGGTCTCGTTCAGGGGATCTGATCTCCCTGATGACAGCATGTCATTGGCGGGTTCAGACACAGAGGACTGGTCGGGCTCACTGGATAACCCCACCCCCCTGCCGTCTAGAGATTCGAGTGACGCTAGAGCTGGAATGGCCGCCGAGTAAATCCGCCTCCTTCAAAAGCAGTCGAGGAGCTCGCACTGGAGTGGTTTACCCCGGCGGAGCCCACAAGCAGGACGAGTCCGGAACGACCCTGCCGTGTTTAAGGAACTGCATAGCTAGACTGACTTGGCCCTGCGAGCCGCTAAAACTACAGCCCAGTCTCTTGGCAGAGCTATGGCCAGCTTTGTGGTGTTGGAACGTCACTTATGGCTCAACCTAATGGAGATCAAGAACGCAGACAAGTGCTACCCCTTTCTTAAGTGCCAAGGTCCCTGGTCTAAGATAAAGCTGGATCCTTTGCCTCAGAAGCCTTCCTGATCTTTCAGGAAAGAAGAGGAGTAAACTAAGTCTTGTCGTGGCCAGACCTCTCCCCAAACAGCCTTGAGTTTGCCTTCCAAACCTCGTTCAGTTCGGGGTGTTGGAAGCAATGTGTTTTTGCAAGCATTGGGGCCCTTTCAAGTTCACGCTCCCATGCAACTGACCGCTGTTATAGCGAACAAAATTAAAAAACAAACACTCAATAAGAGAGCAAATTACCCCTTCCAGTTATCTCGAGTGCCAGTTTTCTGCACAGCGGCCTGTCACTCGAACCACTTAGACACATGTGCCGAGGCTTGGGAATCCATCTCTGGGGTGTCAAGTTGGGTTTTGAACATAATCAAATGAGGTTACTCGCTGCAATTCGCTTGCAGGCCTTCCCGCCTCAGGGGCGTGGTTTCCACATTTATAAGGAGCAATGTGGCTCACGTCCTCCCCACTGAAGTGATGAATTTACTGGGGAAAGGGGCTATAGAAGCTGTTCTTCCAGTGCACAGTGAGTCAGGCTTTTACAGCTGCTACTTCCTCGTGCCAAAGATGGATGGCGGCCTCAAGCCCATCCTCGATCTCAGGCATCTGAACCATGCCTTTATGAAATGAGCGTTCAAGATGATAACATTGAAACAAATCCTCTCGCAAGTGTGCCAAGGGGATTGGTTTTTCATATCCAGATAGCCCCCCATCACAGACCATTCTTGAGATTCGTGTTCAAAGGGGTGGCTTATCACCCTACAGTCCCTCCATTCGGACTGTCTTGGGCTCCAAGCACTTTTACGAAGTGCATGGATGCGGCCCTCTCCCCCCGAGACAGAAGGGAGTGTGCATCCTGAATTACTTAGATGCCTGGCTTGTATTAGCCCAGTCGGAGACTGAGCTAGATGCTCACAGATTCTTACTCAGCCATTTGGAATGCCTTGGACTCAATGGATCAATGATGCCAAGAGCTCTCTGTCTTCCAGCCAGCGGATCTCGTTCCTGGAAGCAGTTCTCAATTCGGCCACATTCACGCCACAGCGGAAGGACCCTCATCGGTTCCAATCTGGCGTGGACCTGGGAAGGGTCTCGAGAAGGAAGGTGGTTTCAACAGATGCCCCCCAAAAGGGTATTGGGAGCTTTGTGCAAAGGCAGGCCCACTTCGGTCTCCTGGTCAAGCGCGTTGAAGCGGCTGCACATTAACTTCCTGGAAATGCTGGCAGTCTTTCTGGCCCTCAAAACCTTCCTGCCAGACCTGAGAGGATACCATGTCTTAGTCCGCTCGGACAACATGGCAGTGGTGTCCTACATAAACCACCAAGGTGGACTCAGATCGAGGCCTCTGTACAAGCTATCCAGATGCCTCCTATTATGGGCACGACTCAACCTCTGTTTGCTGAGAGCGGCTCATGTGCCGGGCAGACTGGAGCAAAAGAAATGATCTGGCACCCCCGACCAGAGTTGTGGGCCCTTCACCTCTGGCCTCTCGACGGGAGCTTATGGTCCTCTCCGCGAGGGTCCTAAACACTATTTATGTGACTAGAGCACTGTCCAATAGATGCCTCTACACCCTTACGTGGTCTGTTTTCTCCGGCTGGTGCGCCGCCCGGATTGAAGACCTGACATCCTGTGACATTTCACTGGTACTGTCTTTCCTTCAAGAGCTCCTCGACAAGAGTCACACCCCTTCCACTCAGCCAAACTGTTGCCCCTTACTCTAAAAACCGCCCTCCTGCCAGCCCTATCATTGGTCAAGCGAATGGGTGACTTGCAAACACTCTCTGTGAGTGCTTCTTGCCTTGAGTTTGGGCCTAACGATGGCAAAGTCATCCTCAAACCAATACATGGCTTAGTACCTAAGGTGCTCTCTACTCCATTCAGAGCACAGGTCATTACGCTCTCTGCTCTTTCTGAGGGCAAGCATTTACTCTGCCCCGTTCGGGCCAGTTCAGGTAGTCGGAGCATCTCTTTGTGTGTTTCCGAGGACGCACCAAAGGACATCAGGTCACGAAGCAAAGACTTACCCACTGGACAGTGGATGCAATTGCACTAGCTTATGCTTCGATGGGCCTATAGCGCCCCATCAGAATAAAAGCACACTCCACCAGAGGCTCATCCTGGGCATGGTCCAGCGGAGTGTCTATTGGTGACATCTGTGCGGAGGCCGACTGGTCCTCACTGTCCACCTTTGCCAGATTTTATAACATGGACGTCCCTGCTCTACAAGCAAGGGACCTATCTGTGTAGCTGGGCTTTGACCTCTACATTAGCTTAACCCACCAGATTCCTTCTTTGTGGTTCCGGCATACGGTCTAAATCTCTTAATGTTGGGGGATTATCTCGCCCTACCTATCTTTGGTGCCCTCTGGGCCTTTATTCAAGCGTCCTGGGCCAAGGCCTTTGAACTACTGCCGTTACGCAATTATAAGCAGAGCGATTGGACTGGGTCTAGTGACGCATTACGAGTGAACCGTATAGATAGTAAGTTCAGTCGGTTACTAACGTAACATCAGTTCCGAGATAACAGGAACGAGTACTGCGTAACTTGCCTTGCTATCATGCTGCACACTTCAGTCGAATTGACCTGAGTTCCTATGGCAGAATGCTCGCATTATATAGAGGGGTAGTGTTAAAATATTGTATTTATTCTATAGAAAACAATTGTAGAAGTAGTTTAAATACTATACAAGCCATGTGTGTTTTTAAGGCCTATGTGACTGTGACTACAAAGGTCAACAAGAGAAGTGTGCAGCCACTGAGCAGTTTTTGCTTAGTCAGGGATTTTCCAGTAAACAACAGGTGATGTGAAAGATTAAGATCATTGTTAAGAGGTGTCACGTGAGAGACTGTTGAGAGGAAAAACAATCAAAACAGTTGTTATATTACCTTGGCATTACATTACAAAAGAAAAAACTAGTAAACAATGACTGTCAAACTGTCAAATGAACTGCAGCAGTGCTAAACTTGCATCATAAAATTGCAACACTCGAACTATAAATGTATGAATTAAACTCACTGAGATTGTCACAGTTTCTTTTCCATGCATCATTTTATTACAGTATATCCATGTATGTGGTTACAGTCAAATCATATAAAACAGTGAAATCACCCTCGAACTCTTCTGTCTTGCCTGCACTTGAGACGGTGATGTGAGCTGAGCTCCACTGAAAGTCTTCTTTCCTATTGGTTGTCGCTCGCGCAAATTGCTTCTCATTTGCATAAAGTTGACATTTCTGAACTTTTGTCGCGTGTCTCGCGTCGCTTGACACTCCCACATTCTGTCGCCAACGGTCACTGTCGCTCATGTCGCCGGAAGTCGCCAGCGCTCCATTGAAATGAATGGGATCTTGTCGCTTTGTCGCTGCGTGTTGCTGGCGGTGTGAAGCCCCGTTCACACCGCCAGCGATTTTGGCGCTGCATGTCGCTAGTCTCTTTACAGTGAAGTCGCTTGTGGGCGTTCCTAGTGCTGTCGCTCTAATGTTATTGGTAGGCTGCACGTCTGAGCATATCTATAGAAAATACCATCACAAGTGTTATATAAAACTAAGACATGATTCTAATTTGACTATGAATTGGTCTTAAACGATTTAAAAGTAATATTATGCTGTTGGGAGAGTGTTGTTATATTAACCACAGCAGTGCAGTGCATTCAATATTTAACTACATTAACGATCGATCAATCAACAAATTAAACTCACTCATACTGTCAACAGTTACTAAAACGTCATTCGACAATTTGACAAATAATCCATTTCCTTGTCCCTTATAATCCACATAATGCAGGGGAAGCTGTAAAATGAACTGCAGCAGTGCTGAAAACTTGCACCATAAAATTACAACACTCGAACTATAAATGTATTTCTTTTCCATGCATCATTTTATTATATCCATGTATGTGGTTACAGTCAAATCATAACAGTGAAATCGCCCCCGAACTCTTCTGTCTTGCCTGCACTCGAGACGGTGACATGAGCTCCACTGAAAAGTCTTCTTTCCTATTGGTTGTCGCTCGCGAAAATCACTTCTCATTTGCATAAAGTCAAAAATTTTCAACTTTTGTCTCGTGTCTCTTGTCGCTTGACACGCCCACATTCTGTCGCCAACGGTCACTGTCGCTCGTGTCGCCGGAAGTCGCCAGCGCTCCATTGGAATGAATGGGATCGTGTCGCTTTGTTGCTGCGTGACGCTGGCGGTGTGAACGGGGCTTGACGGGGCTTTCCGTGTGTGTGTGTGTGTGTGTGTGGCCGTTTCTCAATATGCGTTCTTGTCTGTACTTGTGTTCTTGTGGACTTGTGCAACGTCATAAGGCGCTGCCCAAGTACTGTTCCAATTCAAAGTTCACATCTAGCCAAGTCCAGTTCAAATCCCCGGATGTGTTCTTGATCCGCCCCTTTTACTGAGGATGCATAGAGAGGTGACTTGTGCGGACTTGAGACAGCCAGGTATCCCAGAATGCATCTCACACCAACCAGAAAGCGTCAATAGCAGAGAAGAAACCCCACGTAATTTAAAAATACTGCTGTTATTGTGTCACGAAATGTAGTTTTAAGAGTTTTTCAGGCGAGAATGTAGTTGTTTAAAGCTCAAATCTTTGGTTTATTTAAATATAGTGGCAAAAAAAATAATTATCTGACGTTTTCGGAGTTGTGAGATCCAGGCAATCGGACGCTCGGCGCTCATGTACCCCGCCAAGAACAGCCTTTCCTCGGTTAGTGCTGCTGAGGTTTGCCGCTGGCTCGGATCTCTCTAGTCTAGTGGTTTAACATAAGATATAAATCGTCTTGTGTATATCTAACGGGCTATTTATTTATTTTATTTGTCTCATTAATCTATAATTTGTTCCCTGACAAAAAGTTTCATAGCTTTATATATTTAGTCTATTTAACTTTAACATTGTAGCCCAGAGAGCTGACTTATGTTTGACTGAATCGTTTGCTTTATTATTGAATAGCTTCTTATACTTTTATAATGGCTATTATTGATGATTAAAACTGACATTTAACAAAAAAGGTTATGTCATTTTATTTTATATATTTAAAACATATAAAATATTTTATTATACATGTTGCCTACATTCTCTTCACTGCATGTACATTTACCCTGGTCTAGGTCAGGGAAGTAACATAAACAACATTTACATTACATTTACATTTACATTTAGTCATTTAGCAGACGCTTTTATCCAAAGCGACTTACAAATTAGGAAAAAAAAAATCAGCGAGTCATCATAAAGAGGCAAAAGCAACAATAACGCAAGAAGTGCTCAAAATACGAAGTTCAGGTATTATTCAGAATAGCATAAGCCTGATAAGTGATGTTTCAAAGGGAATGGAATTTTTTTTATTTTTTTTTTTATTTTTTTTTATAAGGTTAAGTGCTCACGGAAGAGATTGGTTTTCAGCTGTCTTTTGAATGTTGTCAGGGATTCTGCATTCCGGATGAGGGTGGGGAGAGCGTTCCACCAGCATGGAACTGTGAATGAGAATGTTCTGGAAAGTGATTTTGTGGCTTTCTGTGATGGAACCACGAGACGTCGCTCGTTGACCGATCGTAGGTGTCTGGTAGGGATGTAGACTCGTAGGAGTGAGTGAAAGTAGGAGGGAGCTGAGCCTGTGATAGATCTGTAAGCAAGCGTTAGTGCCTTGAACAACAACACAATGCTTCTCAGTTAGTCTTTTTATTTGACTTTTCTTGCTAGTTTTTTGTAATTGTTTTCAGAATATGGTATCTCAGAGTTTACAAAGTGTCTTGAATAAATCAAATAAATCAAACAAAGCAATATATGAAGCAAAATCTTCAGGGGTGAGCTGATGCCAAAATAACAAACAAACAGAAACTAACTTTCCCACAAGAAAGCTAACTTCCCTATTGATCACAAATAAAAGAAACAAAATATACAAAAAAGTACCCTATCTCCTTAACTATCCAGTAAACAGGAGAAAAGTGAAGGCCTTTTGGCCTACAAAAAAAACGAGGCACTCACCCCCTACGGCTTCTCAAAGTCATGTAGCTTGTATGTAACAGATGTAATCAAAAGCATTGAGGTTTCTAAACAAAACATATCACCAAAAGTTAGGTGGCTAACAGCACTCTGTTAACTCTACACAGAAAGAGCACAGCAGACATTGTTTACACTTTCACAGGTCAAACACACAGTACAACAAAGTGCAGGCAATTAAAAAAACAGAGAGCTCCCTCCAGAGGAATTCCAGGGGATTTTATAGTCCAGGCCTCTTTCTCTGGTCCAACCACCAACGGCTTCTCATTAAGTCCAGGACCAATCCTAAAGGAGGAGAAAGAGACAGTAGGAACAACAACAAAAGCATCACAACCGTAACACCCCCACCCTTAAAATTACAAATCATTATTTGTAATCACAAAACAATTCTCAATCCTCAAGGTTACATGGTGCACGTGACAAGGCATCAGCAAGCACATTCTCACATCCCTTTTTATGCCGAATTTCCAAATTAAAACCTTGTATCAAAAGAGACCAGCGCATCAGTCTTTGATTTGAATTCGACATTCGAAACAGAAAAAACAGGGGATTATGATCCGTATACACCAGGATGGGAATATTACAAGCATCAAGATAAATT